>PVIW01003710.1:124970-144923 GCA_004026585.1 Noctilio leporinus
AAGAGAAAGAAAGAATGAAGAGGGGAAGAAACTCAACAACAAAGTCTGTCCCACTCCAGTGAGGTAATTGAAAACAAACTTCTTCCCCGCCCCCCCATTCCCCCCCACCCCAGTCCTCAAAGTGCAGAAGAGGAAAGCGCTGCCCTGGGAACCATGCTGCCTGCTGTGACCTGCAGGCTGGAGGGGCCGTGGCCAGGCTGGCAGGGCATCCGTCTCCCTTTGGGGGCACCAGGACAGGAGTGGGGGGTGTGGGCCCTGATGCTAGTCCAGAAAATGGAATCACCCTCCAGGTCTGGCCCACCATTGCCTCTAGCCCATGAAACAACAACAAAAGCAACTAATTACCAAATGATTTTATTGCTGGTCTGGTTCTAGAGCTCTCAAGCCTTGAAGATCAAATAACCGCGTGACCCCGGATGAGAGCAGTTCTCTCTGCCCTCCTCCTAGCAGCCCTCTGCAGCAGGGCGAAGACCCTCCGGGGAGGTCCAGGCTATGGGTCCCCGGGGTATCCCGCTCATGAGTCCCAACAGAGGCCTGAGGGAAGCGCGAGGGGGGAGAGCACTCCGCAGCCAAACCACCCCTGCCCCTCCACTGGAAAAAACCAACAACCTAAAGCCCCAAAGGCAGGAGGAAGCCAAATGTCTTTTGGGGAGGCATTTCACAAATGGGGTCTGTCCACCGCCTTGAACTGGAGCATTCTCGATGAGTCACCCATGAAGTCCTGGTGTTGAAACTGGTCCGGGTGCCTCATGCTGATTAATGGATTACAAATCCCCCACCCCTGTGCATGCTCCTGGTCACTGGGAAGAAAAACGAAGAACCTCGTGAACTTGAGGGAAGGGCCCTCCACCAAGTGCCCTCTTCTTTCCTGCCAGTGGGGCAGTGGGCCTGTGATGCCCCCTTCCTCCCCCTCAGAGGGCATTGTGAACTGGTTAGTCACCTGCCCCGGCCAGTCACCTCACTTGGCCCCAGCTTTTGGAAGTGGGACAGGCCGAGGGACAATAGGCAAGGGGGCGGTCAGCCCAGACAAAGGGCAGCAGGAAAAACACCATCACTTGCTCGGAGGCCAGTTCGCTGGCATTTGGGAGAATGTGTCATTGCATTTACGGGGTGTGTGTGGGGCTGGCGGGGTTTAGAGATGAGAAGGCAGAGGTAGGGTGAGAGCGGGACCCACGCGGGACGGGAGCAGCACCCTAGGCCCACACGGAGGAAGGGGAAAAAGCGAGGGCGGCTCCCTCCGGAGCTCTCGGAGTTCGCAGATGGACTGATGCCCTCCCCACCTCCTCCCCAGGAGGCCCAGGGTGGTACCACCGCAGCCTCGCCTCACCTCACCCCCCCTCGGGTAGTGGGAGGGAGAGGAGCCCCAGAAGCCCTCCCTTCCCTCCTCCCCCCACCCCAGGGAGGGCCGCTACAATTTGTGGTTACAGCTTTACACGTCAGAAAAAAAAAAAAAGTTTGCAGAATGTCCCACACTGAAAAAAAAAAAAAATACGAAACCGAGCGAAAAAAACCTGCGAGTGGGCCTGGCGGATGGGATTATTAAAGCCTCGCGGAGCCGCGGCTCGCCCTCCCACTCCGGCAGCCTCCGGGAGAGGAGCTCCGCCCGGCCGGCCGGCCCCCGGCCCCATGGACCTCCGAGCAGGTAGGAGCCGGGCGTCCGAGGCCCCGGCCCCCCGCCCAGGAGCCTCGAGATCCGCTTCCGTCCTCCCCCGGGGAGCCCGGAGCCGGGGAGCCGGGGCGGCCCCCACAGCGAGGCTCGGCCGGGGGAGGCACGGCCGCGCGCCCTCGAGAGCCGCCCGGCGGGACCGCGTTCCTGGAGTCCGCGCGGCCGGGCCAGGAGGTCGCAGGGCGCGCGGCGGGGCGTCCCGGCGGCCGCAGAGCTGGGGAGCCGGCCACCTGGAGCCCCGGCGAGGCGGGGTCCCGCCGATCCCGACGGACAGAGCCCGCGCACAAGTCGAGGAGCCGGGCTGCGGGAGGAAGACGCGGCGCGCGGGGAGGTCGGGGCCGGGAGAGGAAGAGGGGCGGGCGGGCGGGAGGCCGCGGGGAGCCCGGGGCCGGGCCAGCGGGAGGCGAGGGGAGGCCGACACCTCGGGCCCCGCCGCGCTCCCTCCCCGGCCCGGCAGGAGGAGAGGGCGGGAAGGAGGGCGGGCGAGAGGGGAGAGGAGGCGGAGGGCAGAGCCGAGCCTGGCTGGGCCGGGCCGGGCCGCGGGCGGGACGCGCGGCTTCCTAGCTGCGCCCGCGCGGCCGGAGCCCACCATGCTGCCCGCGGCCGGGGAGCCCGCGGCAGGTAGGGGCCGGGCGGCGGGGCGGGCGGCGGCCGCGAGCCCTCCGCACGCCCGCGGGGGCCTGGGAGTGATTAGTGCTCGGGGGCGGGCGCCGGGGGCCGGACCGGCAGGGAAAGTCCGTCACCCACCCGGGAGCCGCGGCACCGGGCGCTCGGCGCTGGCAGCCGCGGGAGGGCGGGCGGACCCGGCGGGGAGTTGACGCACGGGAAGGGGCAGCGGCCGGCAGAGCCCGGAGCCCCGGACCCCGCCCCCGCCCCCGCCGACGGGAAGGGAGCGACCGGGCGGGAGCGGGCCGGGGGCGGGGCCGGGGGCGCCGGGGCCACACAGGGGGAAGGCGCCGCCGCCGCCAGGGGAGGGGGCCGGGAGCGAGAGGTCACCGCCGAGGGGAGGGCCGAGCGCCGCCGCCGCAGTCCCCGGGCCGAGCCCCTCGAGGGAAACCCCACGTCCCCGAGCCTCGCAGAGCGCCTGACCTCTGTTCTCCCCACCAGCCTTCCCAGCAAGTCCACACTGCGCTCCGGGAGCCCTCCCCAGAGACCCCCGATCCCAGAGGACCCCGTCCCAGCTGCCCGCTGCGCCGGCCCGCCCTCCCCCGTGGGTGGGAGGGGCTGCGGGGAGCAGAGGGGCTGGCGGTCCCCGGGCGGGAGCAGTCGGAGCTCCGGGATGGGCTGTGGGTGGGGGCCCGGGACACGCTCCTCCGTCGGGCGCTCTCTCGCCGGGACCCAGAGAGACCTATCCTGCTTTCCGGTCCCCACAGACCCCTCGCTGGGGTCCCAGGCACACCCTGCCCCTCCCGGGGACATGGGGCGCAGTCCCCTGGCACGCCAGACCTGCTCCCACCACTGGCTTGGGACGCACTCACTGCCCTGGAGCTACCGGTCAACCAGGCAGGGGACAGGCACCAAGCGGTGATGGCAGCCACCAGCACCCGGCCGCCCCCCAGTCTCCCTCCCGGCCGGTGTAATGCCCCCGCGCCTCCCGAAGCCCAGCACTCCTGGCTGTCGCCCTTCTGCACACTGCCCCGCCACCCCAGCCAGTGCGTTAGTGACACTTCACATTCCTCCCCACAATCCCACCTGCTTGCCCACACCCGGCTCCGCCGGTCCCGCCGAGTCCCTCCCAGGCCCTTTGGATAACAAGGCGCTTTGAAATTCACCCCCACACTTGCCGGGACTGTTCCCTAACCAGCCGGTGGCTCTCTGCGGCCGCCCAGCTGCCCCGCGGCCCCTCTCCTCCAGCACAGCGGCCCTCCCGCAGCACGCACCCCTGCACCCCCGGCGGAGCTCAGCTCCTGTGGCCACACTGACTTCACAAGACAAGGCAGCTGAGCCGGCCGGCCTGGCTGCTGCTGTCCCAGGCCTGTTTCTCCTGCCGCTTAGGTGGAAAGGAAGGGCAGGAGGAGGACAGCAGAGATAGAGCACCTCCTAGTCCTGCGGGGGGACTTGAGTGTGCCCAGAGCAGCCCCCTTATGCCAGCCCCCTGACCCGATAGGTTGGTGGGAAAGCAAGCCCTTCGGACATCTGGGGGCCCAGGTGTACCCACCCACTAAGTCCTCAGAGGCCTGGGAGCTGGGGACCAAGAAGAGGGTGGAGGGGCAACCCAGGGGACAAGGAAAGTCCAGCTGTTTCTGCGGGCTTTTCCCTGGGAAGGCAGGTTGGGAAGCTCCCCCAGAGCCTTTCTTATGGTCTCAATGCCTGGATCTCACACTGCAGTGGATACACCACCCCCTAAACAGCTCCATGTCCCCCACCCATCCCCTCAACAGACCCCTCCAATGTCACCAGAATGCTGTCCTGCTCTGGCCTGAGGGCAGAGCTTTTCCTTCTGGCTCCCACATTTCGCCCAGCACTTGTGGAGCTTTTGATGCCTGCCTGGCTCCTATACTTTCGGCTGATAGCTCTCAGCCACCAATCCCAGGCGCAGTTTCCTGGCTGACTTGTTCTACCCATAGGGACCACGCTGGCACATCTGTAGCGCCCAGCCCCCCTCCCTCACTGAATGAGGTCAGGCTGGGGGACGCAGGCTAGGGACTGAGGGGCAGCTGGCTGAAGGCATGCATACATGGTATGCCTGCCTGTGCAGCCGGGGCCATACACGTGCGTGGGCTGAGTGAGTGTGTGAACGTGCACACATGCGTGTGCAGGAGTGTGCATGAGGGGGGCCTTGGTTCCCAGGGCCCAGGGATCTGGATGGAATTAGGGGCTGGCCGAGGGGGCCAGGATGGGGGTGAGGGGGCTGTAGCAGGAAACGTGAGCTGCACTCATTAGCTCCTCACGTGCTCAGCCGGATTTATAAACACAGGGGAAGACGGGATGTAAACAATCAGTGGGTAGCAGCCAGAGGCAGAGCTGGGGCGGGGGCTGGGTGGGAGCAAGGGCTGGGAGAGGGGCCCAGGGCACAGGCCTCAGTGGCCAGGCCCACCTGCACACAGGGACCCAGAAAGGAGAGGAGGCGGATGGGGGCTCCAGGATGCGCAGGGCGCTCTCCCTCCTGGGCACAGGCAAGCTGGGAGCAGTTTGCAACTCAGCCCCAGGTGTTCTTTGCCAGAGTGCTTTCCCTTTGCTGCCCGAGCTATGGGGGCATTTCGCCCAGAGTGGAAGCTGTCATAACGCAGGGTAGAGCCCTGTCCAGTCCCCTTTCTCCTCCCCTAGCCTCTTCTCCCTCTGGATTTCTGAGACTCCTTCCCTCTTTCTGGTTCTCTCCATGGGTCAGTCAGTTGGATCCTTCTGCTCTCTCCCCTGCCCCCCCCCCCCAAGCCTGCAGTGACAGTTACCTCAGAACTGAAATATTCCTGGAAACACCGGCCTCGTCTGGTTAATTTCATGAGCCGTTTTTCTGCCCAGATGACTTAGCTCTTGTTTATCCAAAGGCTTCTCCCCCTCTTCCCCTGCTGTCCCTGTGTAGGGAGCCAGCACTCCCCAGGGATGTCCCACAGGGCCCAGAAGGGGAGGGGGAGCACAAGACCCCTGGCAGGGGTCCTGACTGTCCCTGTCCCAGAACTCCTGTCTAGCCGAGCTGCCCAAAGCAGGGTGGGGTAAAGAGGCAAGCACATCTCCCAATTCATGCTTCAGCCAGGACCTTTGGCATCTCTGCTAACTGTGAGCCTGGAAGCTACCTCAAGGCTGGAAGGGCCGCTGCCCACCTCAGCACATCTCCTACCTCCAGTACTAATGGCACTCCCCCTGTCCCCCTGTATAGGTAGAATCTTAGGGGTGACTCAGCCAGACATGCAAGCTAAAGGCAGCCCAAGGCTTCAGGCAGAGGAGACGGGCCTGGAGCTGTCTTGGGATGTGAAGAACAGGGACTAGAGAGGAACTCAGAGAGTCAGCAAGGGCTCAGGCAGAAAGAAAGAACAAGGAAAGAAAGATTCAGAAGGGAAGGTGCAGGCCGCACATGGGGAGGAGGCCAAGGGGAGCCCATCTCCTCAGGGAGCAGTTGTGAGCCTGACCCTGCTATTGTCCCACAGCACACGTGTGTTGGGTGCATATGCACACTCTCACCCAAAGGGCAGGGTTCCTGAGACTTGCGGTACCCTGACTCCACGCTCCATCAGTCAGATGCCAGCCAGTCAGGCTTCCGACACGAGTCAAGTGGCCCAGTTCAGAAGTCTCCCGCTGAGCCCTGCACTCTAATGGACATGCTATACAAGTTGAATCCTAAATCCTTCCAAGTTTTACCTTCCCTAAAACCTTGATCCAGCATTATGACTAGCGCTATACTTAACCTAGTCTTAACTCCAAATTTGTCGTAACTCTATAGTCAAACTGTCAAACCTATACCCAGATTCTTCTATCAGGACAGTATGTCATTGCAGAAAATCTTAAAGTATAAAATGGAAATTAGAGGCCCTGGCCAGGTAGCTCAGTTAGTTAAAACATTGTTCTGATATGCCAAGGTTGCAGGTTCAATCCCAGGTCAGGGCACATACGAGAATCAACCAAGGAATGCATAAATAAGTGGAACAGCAAGTCAATGTCTTGCTCTCAAATCAATACATTTTTTAAAGTTTTAAAATATAAAGTATAGGAAAAAACCCACTCATGATCTCGCACCTACCCAAGCTGAAAGTCCCAAATAGCCTTATGCTTAGGACATGCTGTGCACCACCCCACCTGAAAGCTGAACGAACACGTTCACAGACCTTAATCCCAGCCAACCCTCTGCCTGCCCAGACCTAACCACATCCCCCAGCTGGACTCAAATCTCAACCGCACTCACTTAGCCAAATCCCAATGAATTAACCTGAAACTTTGAAAGTAACCCAGTCCTTAACGCTAACCTAGCCCAATGCCAATTATAGCCTTACCCTAGTCTAACTTGAAGGGCCTTTGCCTAGTCCCAGTGCCCACTGACTCCTGGCCACGTGCTCTTGACTCTGGATCTCCCCGAGCAGTTAGGAAAGCCGTGTTTCCCAGCTGCCTCCGCCTGTGCTCACAGCATCGACCCCTGGCCTCCAGTTCAGGTTCTTCCCGGGATGCCCCAGCTCTCTAGCACATCAGCTGACAAGCCCAAGTCATTGAATAATACATCATTCTCTCTCCCTCTGGCCCCTTCTCTCCCTTCCTGCTCCACCTCCCCCTACCCTCTCTCTCCCCTGCAGGCTGACTGAAAGCCTCATTCAGGTCAGCCTGTTCCCGCTAAAAACACCAGACAAGAATGGGGCAAACTCCCATTCCACAGCCAATCCCTGAGAGTGAACATCATATCTCCTTGCATCAAACCCCATCCCATTCTTCCAACCCAGGGATTGTCGCTGAGGGTGTTCCCACCACTGATGGCATGAGCCAGCCCTGTGTCCTTCAGCCTAACCCAGAGGTCTGACCCTATACCTCACTTTCTATAGCTTGTCTGGGACTCATTTGTTTGTTCTTGGGGGCAGCCGCTGTGTTGCCTCTCCCAGGGTGATGCTCTCACCTGGCAGCTCTGACGTGTGCTCTTCCCACCCCCTTGCTCCCCCAAACTGTGGTGGGACGCTGGCAGGTGAGGCCAAGGAACACTTGAAACTGGGGAGTACTGATTTGTGTTCCTAAGTCTGGTCCTCCTTACACACACAGATACATGTTGGCACACATAAAGCAACAATTGGTGACCCACAAATGTACTCTCCAAAGTGTACTGGTATAACATACATGCCTCCACACACACACACACACACACACACACACACACACACACACACTTTCTCAGGCCTGGAACACTCCTCTCCTCCATCCTCCCACCTCCCATCTGCCCCCCCCATCCCAAGCTGAGGACAGACACCTGAGGGGCTGCCAGCTGCTTCCTCTGAAATGCCAGACCCGCCCTCACGCTTCTTGCCCGTCCTGTCCACAGGGGACTCGTGGGGGATGATAGCGTGCCTGTGCACGGTGCTCTGGCACCTGCCCGCTGTGCCAGCCCTCAATCGCACGGGGGACCCAGGACCTGGTCCCTCCATCCAGAAAACCTATGACCTCACCCGATACCTGGAGCACCAACTCCGCAGCTTGGCTGGGACCTATGTGAGTATCTAGAGCATCTTAAGGACCCGGGGTTGGGTGAAGAGTGAGAAGAGGACTTGGGGGAAGAGAGACAGAATGGAGGGGTCCTGATGAATGCAGGGTGATGAGGAAGGGACCTGTGTCTCCAAACAGCCTCTGTGTCTGGCCTATCTCTTGCCCTTCCCTCTAGGGTGCCCCTCCTCCCCATCCCAGGCCCCAGGACTAGGCATGCGGGCAGGCCTCGCACCCGCCTTGGCCCATTGCCCCACTGGCTGACTGCCCAAGCCGCCCGCCTCCCCCTGGGGGCCGGGGAAGTCTCCTCTGTTTACACCGTGTTGTGGTGTCTCTTGCACGGGTGGGGCTGGGTGGGGATGGAGGGGCCCACCTCCCATGCCTGTGTTCCAGCTCGCCTCTGCCCCAGACCTGGGGCCCTGCTTCTCTGGACCCATGGGCCTCCCTTCTGTCTGCCTCTCCCCTCCTAGCTGGGCCTCCTAGGGGGGGACTTGTGGGATGGGGGCTGCAGGGAACCCAGGCCAGTAGTGGCAGGGGACTCAGAGTGTGGATTGAAGTTCTGCCATAAGAATTTGGGGGCAGTCCAGAGGTGTTCAGAGAGCCCAGGAGAGCAGGAAGGAGGGTCAGAGTCCTCGAGGACCGTGGGGAACCGGCCCCTCTTCCCGCGTTCCTCTCCTACATCCCAGACCCGACTCTGAAGCCAGGGAAAGAAAGGGGAGGAGGGTGGCGGGGGAGCTGGCTCCAGCCCCAGGATACACCGAGGAAATTAGTTTGTCTCTGTGCTTGTCAGCGTGTGAACCTCCCCCTGGGCCCTTGCCTATCCCAGGCCTCGCCCCTCTCTTCTCCCTTTCTCTCCAGGCTGAACCCTCTCCCTCAGCCCTTTCCCTGGGCCCCAGGCTTCTCCCCTGGGGGTTGGCATGGCTCTGCCCTCTTCCCTGGACCCACTTCCATAACCTTGCTCTAGCCTCCCTCCTGAGATTGCCTCAGTTTCTTCCTTCTGCAGTCCTGCCGCTGGGGGCTGAGCCCTTCCTTGGGGGTCAGGGTGTACCGCCTGACCTCAGCCCCTCGGCTGTGGGACCGGGCCTGTCAAGAGGCAAATGGAGCTCTGGTACCTACAGGCCCCTCTGCCTTCGGACCTGCTTTTCCTGTCCAGAAAACCTTTGCTTGACTCTGCTACCCCCTCTAGTTCCGACCCTTCTCCTCTCCTGGCTTTCCCTGCCAAATTTCTCAAAGGAGTGGTCTACACCCTCTGCCTCCACTTCCTCTCCACCCACTCACTGTTTAACCCTCTGCAATCTGGCTCCCAGGCGGTGCAAGCGGTTCTCTGCAAGGTTGTTAGGCGCCTCCTCCTTACCAAGCCCAGCAGCGTTTTCTAAGGTTCTGTCTCCTCGCTCTGCTCTGTTTTACAGCCACACTGTTGAGCACGGCTGCCTTCTTCAGCTCTTCCTCTTGGCTCTGCACTCTCCTGGTCCACCTTCTCCTCTGCAGCCTGGCCCCCTGGGCCCCCACGGCTCCTCTTCCTCCTCCGCCCTGTCACCCGTGGGCGCTCTCTGGAAGCTTGCCCACCCAGCCAGGCTGAGCGCCCTCCCTGAGTATCTGCTGCTCAGCTTTCCTCATTCTGCCCCTCTCCACAGGAGAGCTCATCACTCTCCTGCTCCAACTGTCACCTCCATGCGAATGACATCCACGGAGAAACTTAGGGTTGGCCTGTGAACAGAGATGCCAGTGTCAGGGGACACAGGACATAGCCACGTTGGGGATAGGTGTCTCCTGGTGGCAGCGACTGGCTGCTTCGCCCTCCTCCTTCCCCATCACCGTCTCCTTTTTACAGCTGAACTACCTGGGGCCCCCTTTCAACGAGCCTGACTTCAACCCGCCTCGGCTGGGGGCAGAGGCTCTGCCCAGGGCCACTGTCAACTTGGAAGTGTGGCGAAGCCTCAACGACAAGCTTCGGCTGACCCAGAACTACGAGGCCTACAGCCACCTCTTGTGCCACTTGCGCGGCCTCAGCCGCCAGGCCGCCGCCGCCGAGTTGCGCCGCAGCCTGGCCCACTTCTGCACCAGCCTCCAGGGCCTGCTGGGCAGCGTCGCGGGCGTCATGGCGGCTCTGGGCTACCCACTGCCCCAGCCTCGGCCCGGGGCTGAGCCCACCTGGGCCCCTGGCCCTGCCCACAGTGACTTCCTCCAGAAGATGGACGACTTCTGGCTGCTAAAGGAGCTGCAGACCTGGCTGTGGCGATCAGCCAAGGACTTCAACCGGCTCAAGAAGAAGGTGCAGCCTCCAGCAGCTGCCGTCACCCTGCACCTGGAGGCCCATGGCTTCTGATCTTTGACCTTTACCACCTCCTCTTCCCCCGCCCCTTCCTCCCCTGCCCCACTCTGGGAGGGAGAAAGCTGTATGCCAACACCTGTTCAGCTGGGAGACAGAAGCGGTGAGCCTCTGGCCCTTCCAGGACTTGGAGGAGGGCATGATGCAGTGAGGCCCCTCCCAGCCCCACTCCCCAAAGTTCTGCAGGTCTGGGAAGAGGTGCAATAGCCCATCCCATTTCCACAGGAAGCAGTCCTCCAGGGAGCCTGAAGTGGTTTTGGGGGTGGGAAGGCCCCCGAAGCCTCCTGCTTCCTGCCTGCCACTTGCCAGGGCGCCCCACCCCCACCCCCCAGCCCCTCAGGTGGCACCTCCAGGAAGCATGCCTGTGGGGCAGGGAGGGGCCACCACAGCATGTGCCTTTCCTGGGTGAAGCCTGTTGCTGCCCTACGCTCCTTAGATGGGTGTTGCTCCCCTACCCCCAAATTAACCCCGTACATCCAGTTCAGGAAACAAACACAGTGGTGAGTCTAAACAGGAAGAGCTGGGATTTAAAATGGGAGAGGCGGGGTCTGCATTGGAGGTGATACTGAAAGCAGAGGAGCAGGGACAGACTGGACCCAGGGGTCACCAAGGCACAGGGTGGCAACCAAAGGACCTTGTCTG
This sequence comes from Noctilio leporinus, assembly GCA_004026585.1. Lineage (NCBI taxonomy): Eukaryota > Metazoa > Chordata > Mammalia > Chiroptera > Noctilionidae > Noctilio > Noctilio leporinus. The sequence goes on from PVIW01003710.1 coordinate 135,713, forward strand.
GAATTTTCTTGCCAGCATCATGGTGCCTCCTCTCCACCCCCTTTTCCAGGGTATCTGTGTGTTGCCCAGCCTGGGGAGGGCGACCACAGCCACAGCCACAGGATTTCCTGAAAGTTTACATTGCAGTAGCATTTCGGGGTGTAGGGGCAGTTCCCCCAGGCCCTGCACCCCAGCCCCAACCACTCATGACTCTGTTTGTTGTATTAATATTTATTTATTTGGAGATGTTATTTATTAGATGATATTTATTGCAGAATTTCTATTCTTGTATTAACAAATAAAATGCTTCCCCCAGAAGCATCTTTTTGATTGGCCCCGCCCCCTGGCCCCGCCCTGCTGGGAGGGCCCGAAGACCCGCAGCTTCGCTCAGGAGGGGCGCAGGCCTGCGGGAAGCACTGCCCACGCCCGCACTCTGCTGGGGAGGCCGCATGCACAGCGGACCCCACTCCAGCTCTCTCCTCCCAGGAGCCTTCTCGTCCGCGGCTCGCCTCCCTGCACCTCCCTTCACCTCCCTGGGTTACTTCAGTGCTCTCGTAGGTCTCTTACTCTGCCAAGTGGATCATCTATCTCTGAGGTGCTCTCTCCAAGAGGCCAGCCCTCAGTTTCCCCACAGAGCCCGCACCTGTGGCTGCTCCGGGCCCCTCCTCAGCAGCGACCCTCACCTTCTCAGTGCCCTGTGTCTCCTAGGGAGGGCATGGGCTACAGCCACGTCACGATTCTCAGCAGAGTGGGGAGGAGGAAAGCTCGTATTGGAGCGCAAGCGAATGGGATTGATGCTCTTCAAGGGGTGACCTGAGCTCAGATTCCAATCTCATAATCTATGAATGGAATGACCTTAAACAGATGACTTAAAGCTCTCTACTCTCCAATTTCTCCATCTGTAAAATTTAAAATATTAAATACCCTTATAGGGTTGGTGGGAAGGATAAGAGAGAAGAAAGTTAAAGTTTCTTCTTCACCCAATCGCAGGAGCGATTGGTCAACGTTCCTTGGGGGCATATGCTGTCCTTACGCTCACAGGGAGAGCCCCTGGCCACCGGAAGGGCTGAACATAGGCCATTTAACAAGGGCCTCCTGCCGGCAGTGCTCCAGGCAAAGGGACAAATGATCGTGATGTCAATCAGTTGACAAATATTTTAAAGACATTGCCTGCCCATCACTGTACTAACTGGTGCCGGAAAGATAAAAGAAGTCCAAACCTAACTTGGCTCCTGCCCTGTGGGAGCCGGCGACCTGCCTGGGAAGAGAGAGTGTACCTGAAAAGATAAGGAAAACGCACACGCATTCGATAAACACCGGGAGGTCCCCACAAGTGCACGAACCACTGCTAAAGGGAGAGGCCAGAATGTAGGTGCAGGAGCTATTGGATTTTCTTGTGGGTGGGGCAAGCCAGGCTCTGTTGAATGTCCCTGAGTCACCTGGCCCACGTTGGAGGGAACATGCCCTCCCTGAGGGGTCCAGGCTCTTCAGGCGGAGGCACCTGCCCAGGCATGGCCCTGCCTCCTGCCTAACAAGACAGAAAGGAGAGGGCATCTGGGCTGTCTCCACGCAGGGGTAAATGAGTAGCAAGCAGACTGCTGCATGGAAGGCACCAAGCGAAGGCCCTGTGGAATACAGGGAGAAGGGAGGACTGTCCCACACTGCTGCACTGTGAGCTTACGGGGCAATCCTGGGATTTTCCCACCTATCACTCTTTGCACCCATCCCAGGCTCCAGCCCAAAGACAGTGTTCAGTTAGTGCATCGAACAAAAAACAGTCTGGAAAAGGGACTAAGGCCCTCCCTGCCTGTCCCAAAGTGCTAGAGCCCAAGGCAGAATTGAACTAAGTGCAGAAAGACTCAGGGAAAATACAATGGACACGACATTAAGGAAGGAGTGACTGCTCCCAGCTGGGCGAGAGTTCTCTGGTCTATGAGCCCTAGAGGCAGGCGAGGGAGTGTCCGAGAGCAGTGACGAATTTCTGGTGTCTTGAACATCCTAAGGGTTTTGGCATAAATGTGGAAGGTGGGATTTGACACCATTCTAGAGGATGGGCAGGACAAGGGATAGTTAGGTGTGTCCATGTCCCATTAAAGCAGATAGCATTTTTAAAAATATTTATTCACTTTTTAGAGAGAAGAGAAGGGAGTGAAAAAGAGAGGGTGAGAAACATCAATGTGGGGTTGCCTCTGGCCTGTAACCCAGGCATGTGCCCCGACTGGGAATTGAACTGGTGACCCTTTGGTTCACAGGCCAGTGTTCAATCCACTGAGCCACACCAGTCAGGGCTGAAGCAGGTGGTGTCTTAAGGGTAGACTGTGACTTCCTCACATTTCCATCACTACCGCATTTTAGCACAATGCTAAGTGCAGATTAAGGTTCTCCATAATTTGATTTAAACTGATTCCAAGGGTGTCAAGACCGTGGTGTATCAGAAGGAAAAGGAGAGTTTTAGGGAAGCAGCTGACAGTATCAGGTGTCTCAGAAGAAATGAGAGGACACAGGAAAACCCACTGGCGTTGGTGACTTTTCCCAGAGCAGATGTCACATTGTGAGATTTGAGAAGGAGGTGATGAGAAGTAGAAAGGTAAAATATTCCCTCAGGAGTCTGGTGGCAAAGGGAATATGCAAGAGCACGGAGGGTTGTTCAGTTCTCTCTTGTTTTCAAGCAAAAGGGACCTAATCATGTCATTGATGCGTGAGGGGTGACAGCAGGAGGAGAGGAAAACAGAGAGACTTGGGGAATGGAGTCAGAGACAAGCACTGGAGAATGGAAAGGGTTGTGGGGCAGTCACATGGAACCAGGTGACATCAGCAAACCCAAACATCAGCAAATGTGTCCCCAACCCATTTGGCATGGCCTGCGACATTCCCTAGCAAGCCGGAGATGCCCAGCAGTGGGGGCAGAGTGGAGAAAGGACATTTTCCAAGGCTGAGGAGGGGCAAGACAGGAATAGCAGCAAATCCCAGGACAAGAGATTCTCAGGGGTTAGAAATGATATCGTGAGTGCTTGTGAGCCTCACAGAGCACAGTGCGGGCAGGTAGATATCAAGGGGACATGGGAGTGAGTGACCTGGAGAAGGGTGGGGGGAGCTATGGTGTTAGCGCCAGCTAAGGATGCAGAGGATGCACCCTAGGTTCACAGCAGGGGAGGTGGGTGCAGAGGAGAGCCCAGTCATGAGGACGTTTCATAGTTTGAGTTCTTTTCTTTTCTTTTCTTTTCTTTACTGTTTCCAGAGAGAGAGGAAGGGAGAGGGGAAGACTGGGAAAGACACATCAATGCATAGTTGCCTCCCACCTGCCCCCAGCCATGGACCTGGCTGGAAACCTGGCTTGCAACCTGGCCAGATGCCCTGGCTGGGCAATTGAACCAGCGACCCCTGGGTTCGCAGGCCGGCGCCTTATCTACTGTGCTACCAGCCAGGATGGGTTCTTGAACTCTCCCCAAGATAGCTCCCTACTGGTGTGTGGCATGAGTTCCTCCTTCAGGATTTGGTACTGTGGACCAGGGGCATGTAGTGCCTGGAAAATGACAGGTCATCGGGCTTCTCTGTGAGTGAGTTTGTCATTGGTTCTCCAATCACAGTTTTGTTTACTTTTTCAGGAGGGGAATTGAGTTTTCATTAGTTATCTTAGGTTCCACTTCTAAAGTACATTGTTATAGTCAGGGACCCTGGTATCCAGAGGTCAACCTAAGAACTTGGAATACCTGAGGCCCTGCAGTGTTAGGGAGGGAGACTGTTGCCTTCAGAAGTTCTTCTGTGCCCAGAAAGGCTAAAGAGTGGTAGGGAGGGACAGAAGTCTCTTCTCTCTTGTGATCTCCAGGTACCACAGAGTGGATTAAAAGTCTCATCTCCCTCCCTGGCTGGTGTGGCTCAATGGATTGAGCACTGGTCTATGAACCCAAGGGTCACAGGTTTGATTCCCAGGGCAAATACCTGGGTTGCAGGCTACATCTCCAGGCAGGTCCCCAGCTGGAGGCATGAGAAAGGCAACCATACATTGATGTTTCTCTCATTTTTTTCCTCCTTCCCTTCCCTCCTCTCTAAAAATAATGAATAAAATCTTTTTTTAAAAAGTATCCCATAAAAAAAATGAAGAAGAAATCTCATCTTCCTCTTGGGTGCCTGGAACACACCTGTATTTGTATTTGAGAGGATGTGCACAGGATGGAGAACTGTCATTTGGGGGGTGCAACTTCCATGGGCATAGAAGTGGGTACGGAAGAGGCTGTGATACAGGGTGGCAAAAGGGTAGTCACACCTTGTCAGTTGCCTACTTTTGCAAAGACTGACCCAACATCCAGGACTTAGGGCCCCCTTGGTGAGTTAGGATACTCATTAAAACACTCATCTCTCTCTCTCTCTCTCTCTCTCTCTCTCTCTCTCTCTCTCTCACACACACACACACACACACACACACACACACTAGCCAAAGGCACCCCAAATGGGGAAGGGCCAAAGGAGGCCCTATTTCCCCGTAACCTAAAGGGCAATGGGCAGCAATCCAGGCCTGGCTGAATGCGCTGATGGGTGGCTTTCTCAGCTGCCCCTTCTCCAGAGCCACAACTGCCCCTGCCTTTGTCACTTCAATTCTTGAGATCCCTGACTCAGCCTGGTTTCCCCAATTTCTCAGCAGGGGACAAAGCCCTTGTCAGTGGGGTGGGGTGGGGGTATGGAGAGAGCAACTGTGAGCTTTGGAACCAGAGATCCAGCCCTTTCCTCATCTAAGTCTTCAGGGTCCTGCAGCTTCCCTAGTTCAGAGCTCTTCTGGCCGCCCCTCCCCAACTTGCCCAGATCTCCAGGGCCGGGCAGACAGTGTGGAAACCAACTAGGACCTTCCTCCCAGCTGGACAAAGTCTGACACCTGGTGGCCAAGGTGAGGAATGGCCAGAAGGACCCCTTTTCAAATCTCCCCAGAACTTCACAGGCAGGATGCTGGCCAAGGTGAAGGAAAGGTAATGGGAAGAGGTTTGGAGGGGCGGTTGGGACAGAAGGAAAGAGACATCCAGTGGCAGAAAATCCCAGACCCAGGGAACCTCTCCCTTCCACCAGACTCCTACCCCTTAAAGCCCACAGGCCAGAGAACCTGCAACAACTTGACATGGGGGGTCTGGGAGAGTTGTGAGGGACGAGGAGAAGCTGCCTGAAAGGATTTTGGCCCACAGGGTGAGGAATGGGGCCCAGGGTGTGTGAGTATGTGGGGGCTGGGGGGGTGAGACTAGCCGCCTAGAGTCTCTGGCTCAGGGTGGGTGGCAGGGCCTGAGGGCCTGGGGAAGGGGTGTGCTGGGGAGAGGGAAGGAAGGCAACGCCCTGCAGCCCATTGGGCCCCAGGCAGCTGCTTCCCTCCCTTCACCTGTCCCCACGTTCCTAGCTCCAGCTGGCTCTCCCCACAAGCTCCATCACGAGCTGGGGGAAGGGAAGGGGCTCTTAGGGCGCATGTGCTGTGCTGAGGCCCCCTCATCCTGCCACATTGTCTGAGCAAAGCCAAGCCTAATCTCCCTTCCCCTTGGAGCAGTCAGGGGGTGGGCCTCAGCCTTTAGGACGGTTCAGGCTCCTGTTCCAATTCTTTTCTTTCCTTCTCTCTAAGATATTGGTCTTGACTATGAAGCAGGTGCCTTGAATATCCCCAGGTCAAGGTGCAAAGGTCGTTCCTGCTAGGCCATCATCACTAGCCTTTGGGGTTCAGGGATGACACAGGAACCTAGGCCCTGATCTCAGGAAATTCCCTAAAGGAGAAAGAATGTAGCCCCCAACTCAGACCTCTGGCCTGGCCCTCTAGCCTGTAGCCTGAACTAAGGCAGGCCCCAGGGCAGCACATTTGTCCTAAGTAGGCAGGGTTCCAGGAAGGAAGATGACAGAGGGCAGACAAGATCGGGGAAGTAAAGGAAAGAAAGATGCACCCAAAGATGGCAGGCCAATGTCCAGTCTAGCTGCCAGTGAACTTTTGGGAGCCAGATGCCAATGAAAGGAAGGATGACAGTTGGACAGGGATGGCTCTACACCTCTGGGTGCCAACTCCTCCGAGCCTTGGGAGTTCGATCCCACAGCTATCTGATGAGGAGAGGAGGGCAATGCTTCCAGTGGAGAGTTCCTGCAACTCTGGGCCAGAAAGCCAGTCCCAGGGTGCCTGTGCTAGAGCTGGATGCCCTCATTCTCTTTCTTGGTACTACTGGGTGAAGCTGAAGCCTAGGGGAGACATCTTCCAGGCTGGGTAAGAGAGGCTACCAGGGCCTGGGCCAGGCAGAGCTGGGGACAACTAGCAGGGATGGTCCAGATAGTGCCCACAGAACAGGTCAGGGAGCCAGAGGGGCGAGGGAATAGGCTCGGGCAGCAGTAGGAGCCACTGTGGCCGCCCAGCGGCACACCCCATTTCACGCTCCCTGGGCGGTGGCAGGGCCTCACGGCTATCAGCTTTCAGGGGTGGGAGGGACCAGGAATGAAGAGGGATCTGCCCCACCCATTGCTCCCTATTCCCTCAGGGCTTTGTGGGCTCAGGAATTGGGTACCACATACCTGTGGCAATGCCTCCTGGGGCAGGGGTGGTCAGTCCCACAGGGCCTGGGCACCGTCCCTCCAGAGTGCTCCATGCCTGACGGGATGCCACACCTAAGTCCTTCATAGGCCTGGTGGAGAGGGAGGGCCTCCCTGCTTCCCTCCCATAGCAGGGCCCCCGTCTCTCTCAGTGAGGGCCCCACTTAGTCCATAAGGCAGATGGGGGGATTAAATCAGGCTCGGCCCAAACAATAAAGCAGGGAAGGGCCCTCCAGCTCTGTGCAGTGAGCCTCGAGCTCTCACTCCTCCACGCAGCCTTCCTCAAGGAATCAGATGGGGGAGCCAGGTGGGAGGAGGCCCCTGAAGACATGGCTTGTTCCTGTTCCTCTCCTTCAGTGGTCTACTTTCCAGAGTGCTCTCTTTCTTTGTGCCCACTTTCCTCCTGTCACAGGACACCAGAGTCCAGAGCAGTGGGAGAGGGGGAAGGCAGTGCCCTCTGAGTAGGCCTTTATGTCCCTGGAGGGGAGAACCGGATGGGATCTCAAGAGGGCAATTAGAACAGGGCTCGTCCCTGTGCCCATTCCCAGACTCCCACTGGCCAGCACTTTTGCCTGCTGCCAGGAAGTTGGTGGGGGGAGGCGGGTTAGAAGTGAGTCAGCAATGACAGAAGCCCAGAGACAAAGGTCATGGGTGGAGAATTATGAGACACTGTTTATTCAATCTGCCTCCTCCAGGAGGTCTTCCAGGGCTAAGCCAGCCTTATGGTCCAACCCATCTCTGACCCACCCTTCCCCCTCTCCTGCCTGTGAGGAACTTTATACTTGCACTGACGACTTGTGGGTCCCATTTGCTTGTCCCTACAGCCTGGGAGCTCCTGGGGGAGCATGGAGGAGGTTTAACTGGGTCCCCACAGTGCCTATGACTGTCAGCACTTCCTACTTTTTTTTTTTTTTTTTTAAGATTTTATTCATTATTTTTAGAGAGAAGGGAAGGGAGAGAGGCAGAGAGGGCGAGAAGCATCAATGTATGGTTGCCTTTCACCTGCCTCCAGCTAAGGACCTGGCTGGAGACCTGGCTTGCAACCTGATTATGTGCCCTGGCTGGGAATTGAACCAGTGACCTTTGGGTTTGCAGGCTGGCGCCTATCCACTGAGCCACTAGCCAGGGCTCACTTCCTACTTTTAAGAACCATTTTACATCAATTTTAGTTGAGTAAACCTGTGGGAAAGTGCTTAGAACAGTATCTGGCACACTGTAAATGCCATATAAGTGTTATGTTTATTGTTGGTATCTTCTGCTCACACGCTCATATTAGTGAGATACAGACAGCAGATTTTGCCCTGAAGAACTGGGGATCCAAACACATTCTGGCCTCCTGCTCAGTATGGAATCTTCCTGACTGGTAGAGCTGGCAGGGAGCAGGTTGTGGGACCCCAGGAGAGGGGACAAGGCAGACGCTTGCCTGGACTAAGGGTGGGCGGTATCTCTGGGAGCAGACTGTGAGAAAGGAGCTTTCCAAATCCCCGGGCTTCTCCAGCCAGCTCTCCTGAGGCCAGTGGGGGTGGGGTGGGAGCAGGAAAGAGGGCTGGATTAGCCCAAACTCTCTTCGGACCTAGTTCCCCTACAACATTCTGTGTGCCAAGGAGGGTGGGGGTGGGGAGTAGAAGGCTACAGCTGGGCTCTGGGGAGTTACAAACCTGCCACGGGGATTAGTGAGGCTGAAAAGAACATTTGCCTAGGAAGGGAAAACGGGAAGTGAGAGGCTGAGGATAACGCTCTGTAAGTCCCCCGAGACTCACTGCTGGCCAAGGGGGGTGTGCGCAGGGGGAGGTGGTGCAGTCTGGGGCATTTTGACAGGTCCCCCACCCCAGCCTCACCCCTTCCAACCTTAGAACACAGCTGCGGCGGCAGCCCCGCCCCTCTGCCTGTGTTGCCTGCCATTGGCTGGAGTCAGGCCGCGCCCCCCCCACGACGGCCGGCCATTGGCTCAGGTCTTTGATGTTTCCTTGCGAGGGGGCCAGGGGAGAGACGTCATTCTCTGGAAACTGCGGACTTCCTCTCGGCTGGTCCGGGTCACCCTGTCTGCCGTTGCTGGTCCCAGGCTCGCTCTCCGGCCCCAGCCCGCTCTCCCTCTCTCTCTCAGCAGCTGTCTCTCTCTTGCCCGCTGGCCTGTCTCTCCTTCCCCGCAGTCGCCTCCTTCTCCGCCTGCCTGGGTGGCCAGCATGGACCGGAAGCGGCTGATCACTGACTCCTACCCAGTAGTGAAGAGGAGGGAGGGCCCCACTGGACACAGCAAGGGGAAGCTGGCACCGGAGCTAGGTCTCTGCGGTGTGGGGAGTGCGGGAGGACTGGACACCGGGGGGCACGGGGCGTGGGTGGGTGTGAGCAATGCAAGGGGAAGTGAAGTGTGTCCTCTACCTCCTACACCAGGCCTGGTAGCGAAAGGCAGAAGCAGAGGGGCGGTGGGGGCAGAGGAGCAGCGGGACAGCTGAGAGGCTGGGGGCAGGGAACCCGCCCTGCAGGGCACAGCCCTGGGCGGGCCTGAGGAGCAGCCTGTTGTTGCAGAGGAAGTGATCCAGCCCCTGAGCGAGGATGAAGTGGAGCTGGAGTTGCTGAGGCAGTTTGACCTGGCCTGGCAGTACGGGCCCTGCACAGGTGAGAACCCCCTCAGGTCTCTGGAACACATGCTAGAACAAATCCCGTTACCCATATGTCTCTCTCTCAAACAGCCAAAGCC
>PVIW01003710.1:145023-158001 GCA_004026585.1 Noctilio leporinus
CACACACACACATACTCATTCTCTTCCCCACCCACGGTGACACCCCACTGTCTTCTTCCCACCCTGGCAGGGATCACAAGGCTGCAGCGCTGGCATCGGGCAGAGCAGATGGGCTTGGAGCCTCCCCCAGAAGTCCGCTGGGTGCTGCAGACCCACCCAGGAGATCCCCGCTTCCAGTTCAGGTCAGAGCCAGGCCAGGGCAGGCTTTCGGGGCAGCCAGAGCCTTCTTCAGGCACCACCAGTCTGCTGACCCTGGGTGGCGGCTGCCCTGACTCAAGGGGAAGTGGGTGCTGGCTTGGGGGTCCTTGCTGAGTGGGCAATAAAGTTCTACAAGGCACTTGGTTCAGGAGGACAGAAGGGTCTTAAAAAATTCTTATCTCTGAGCTAATGGTGGGGGAAGGGTATGCACAGGGCCCAGGGTACTTTCTATTTTCTATGGAGGGGATGACCAAGGACTGGCGCTGGTGAAGTCAGATCAAAGGACTTACTCTCTGGTTCCCCGCCTTGTACAGCCTCTGGCATCTTTATCCCCTTTGAGGGTCCATCTCAGATCTCCTGCCCGCTACCCAAGAACCACAGGACACAAGTGAGAGCCCGCAGCTGCCCCTCACTCCACTCCTCTGATGTGGAGAACCTTTGGCAGGAAGGAGTCACACAGGGAAGGAAAGAGGCTGAACCTGGAGGTCTCTTCGCTCAGCTGTCCATCTAACCAGCAGGCTCTGGAGCCCCTCTGAGAGCCAAGGAGCCCTTCCTGCATGGGTGGTGGTCTCTGAGGACAAGGACTTGGCCGTGACCACTCCGATGCCTGTCACACACCTCCCTGACCTGAACACTGTGATCCTGAGGATGGTGTAGCAATCTAGGCACAGCTTTAGCTGAGCAGACGCAGACAGATGCACATCCTGCCTAAGGCTAGGACTCTGAGGGCAGGACTGGCTGCGCCCACAGGGCAAGGGGGTCACTGATGCGTATCAATAAATAACACAGCCTGGAAGCCTAAACTGCAGTCCTTCAATATAGCCCTGCTTGGGTAGAGAGGTGGGAGAGAACCAGCACCACGCTTTTTTTTACAAAGCGCAGGGACCTCCTGCTGCCTAACCAACCTTAGACCTGAAAGACATCTTAGAACACCGATGGACATGCCCTTACAAGCCCTTGGCGATCTCTGGCGCCCCCTGGTGGTGCACAGGGGAACTACTCTTTTGTCCCCCGTGCCCCAACCCCCGAGACCAGCCACCTATCCTGCCCTGTGTTCTCCACCTCACGAAAATAGGTCCTTTGTCAGAGGAGGATCCATGGGGCCCATGGCTCATAAAGTTCAGACAGACTTACACCTTCCCAGCAAACATCTCTGCTTCCCACAAGGGGGGTTCAAAGCAGGGTTTGGGGGCAGGGTTTCAACCCACTCAGCCTGCTCAGAGGTGGACGGCGTCTGAAGGCTTGTATGGAACTGGACAGTGCTGGGGATAGACCTGGCTGGCCCCAGGAGCAACGTTTAGGGGACCCTGGGGCAGGATGGCATGGAGAATGCAATCAGTACTCCTCATATGACGTCATCTGCATTTGCTGTTTCAGTCCTTCGTCCCAGGGCAGGCAGAGCACGATGCATTCCTCGGAAACAGGCCCAGAGAATGACCAAGTGGTCTTTTTTGCCCCAATTTTATTGAGCACCGATCATGCCTTAAATGGTTTTTGTCTCTGAACTCCCTTGAAAGCCTTCAAGGTAGATTTTACAAAAAGGGAAACTGACACCTGGACAGGTTATGAAAAGTTGCCTGGCAGCACTGGCAGGATGTGGAGGTGCAGAGGCCGGGTCCCTGCCTGCACATCAGGCTGTCCCCATCTACACCACGCCCTGCCCTGCCCGTTTGCTCAGTGCCCGGATACACTGGACCTAGAGGTTCTCTGGGTCTTGTTATTAGTGGTGAGGAGGTGGGCAAAAACAAACGTGTAAATATTATGTGTCAGCGGTAAGAAATTAGGGTTAGATGCCAGGGAGGCTGGTGAGGCAAGGCTGACAGGCGGCCTTTAAGCAGAGCTGAAGGGAGCCCGGGAGTGAGCGCGCACCGCATCTCAGAGTGCTCCAGGTCCAAGGAACCACAAATACACCAGCCTGGCCAAGGAATAGCATGGAGGCCAGTGCAGCCAGGGCAGAGGGAGTGAGGGGCGCATGGGGGAAACAAGACCGGAGATGCAATAGGTAGGGTACCATAGGGACTTGCCGGCTAGGATAGGAATCTGGATTTTATTCTGAATCAGAGGAAGGCATTGGTGGGTATGAAGCAATAAATGCCATAATCAAACATGTTTTGAAAACATTATTCTTGCTGTTGGAGAATACATCAAGGGGTTGGGGGAAGAGGAGGCAAAGCCACTCAGGAGGCTATTCCAGCTGGATCAGGGTATGGAGATGGTGGTGGTGAGAAGTGCTAGATTCCACCTGGCTGGTGGCACAGTGGATAAGATGCCAGCCTGTGAATCCAAACATCACTGGTTCGATTCCCAGCCAGGACACAACCAGGTTGCAAGTCAGGTCTCCAGCCAGGTCTGTAGCTGGAGGCAGGTGAACGACAGCCATACATTAAAAAGGAAAAAGAAAAAGAAAAAAGTAAGTGCCAGATTCTTTTGATATTTTGAAGAAGTTACTGACTGACAGGACTTGCTGACAGTTGGCTGTGGGATTTGAGAGAATGGAGCCAAGGATAGCACCAAAACTTTGGCTTGAGCAACTGGAAGGACAGGGTTCCCATTACGAAGATGAGATAGATTGCAGGAAGGGTAGGGAGGGGTGGGAATCAAGAGTTTGGATTTGACATCTGTGACATATTCAAGCAGAGATGGGAGCAGGCAGTGGATATGCAAGACTGGAGTTCTGGGGAGAGCTCTGGAGTTGAGACATACATATGTTTGGGCATCTTTTAAATGGCATTTAAAGCCATGAGTGTGAATAAGATGACCTGACTAAGTACAGACAGAGACAAGAAGTGATCCAAGGACAGCACTGGGGTCTTCCATGCTTAGAGGGGAGGCAGGAGAGGCCATACAGCGGAGGAGTGGCAAGACTAGAAGAAAATAAGAAGAGGGTTAGGGCACTGGGCAAAAGGTGTTTCCATGTCTCCTGGTGCAAGAAGCCTGACAACAGCACACTGGCCTTGCAGTGCAGAGGTCACTGGAGAGGAGCAGTTTCCTGAAGGGCCGTGGTTGTAAGTGTGCTCGGATGGGCTCAGAGGGAATGGCAGAGGGAATACCAATGGGGCATGCCAACTCTTTCAGGACCTTCTGACTGTGAAGGGAACAGAGAAATAGAGTGGTAACTAGAAGCAGATGGAAAACCAAGGGAGAGCTTTTAATTTATTGTTGTACTGTTTTAATGAGTACATCATAATTACATGGTAAACAGAGTGAGCCAATAGGAAGGGATACTGAGGAGGCAGTTACATGGGTGAAGTCTTTGTGAAGGTGAGAAGGGCCAGGACGAGGATGACCTTAAGACAGAGACATCTACTATGACAGGAAGGGAGGCAGAGGGACGACTAGGAGGGATCTGATGTTTACTAAGTGCCATCGGTGTCATCTGCTGTGCTGAATGCTGCACATATTTTATCTAGTTGACTCCTTAGAACAATTGCATTAGGTAAGTAGTACTCATGTTTCCCAGATAAGGAAACTGAGGCTGAGGGTAAAGGTGACTTGCTCCATGAGTAAAACTCAGGGCCCAGTTCACAACCAGGTCCGTTTTCCCACTCTGTTAACCTGCACCTGCACTCACACCTGCTCCTGTGCGACAAGTACTAAGGTGTTGGAGAAATCAGACCTACCCAGATAAAAAGCTGAGAAAACAATGTAATCTAAGTGCTCCCTTTGGGCAACTACGAGTGGAATAGACATGAATTCTCAGGAACATGAGAGCACCACCTGTTACAGGGACCCTGGCTGCAGGGACCCCGAGCACAGGACTGCCACCTCTGCTGCGCTGGAATTACCTCTGCCTTACCTCACCTGCCCCTTTTACTCACCATGTCCCTGCTTCTCAGACCTTTCTGCAACAGGATGAATGCACTACCTACTAGGGTGGGGGATGGCCCAAGACGTTTCCACTCTGAATATTCTTAGTAGTTGTGTGTTTAATCTTAAATACCTTTGGTCAATTTTGCATTCTGTTGGAAGATACAAATGAACAAAGAAATGAATAAACTTACTTATCAAGTATGTTCCAGGAAGATGTACCATGTGTGGCCTGTGGATGGTTTCATGTACCCTGACATGCCTACCACCACCCAGCCCGGAATGGCCAATGTGGCAGGAAGTCCCCGGTAAGTGTTTACCGGAAGGAAATGGGAGCTAAGTGGCCCTTGAAGGATGAGTAAGAGTCAGCCAGCAGCCTTGGCTGGTGGCACAGTGGATAAGGTGCCGACCTGCGAACCCAAAGGCCACTGGTTCGATTCCAGGCTAGAGCACACACAGCGAGGTTGCAAGTCACGTCTCCAGCCAGGTCTATAGCTGGAGGCAGGTGAGGGGCAACCATGCATTGATGTCTCTTTCCCTCTCTGCCTCTCTCCCTACCCCCTTCTCTAAAAGTAATAAATAAAATTAAAAAAAAAAAAAAAGTCAGCCAGCAGAGACAAGCATTCTAGACTGAGGGAGTGGGCTGAGCAAAGGCAACTAGGAGAGATGGATGTGTGCACCCTGGGGAGAGGTATGCAGAATGCTGCATGTACTCTATGAAGATCAGCACAATAAAAACTAGCATTTTATGCCATGGTTGGTGTGGCTCAGTGGATTGAGTGGCTGCCTACAAACCAAAGAATGATGGGTTCCATTCCCAGTCAGGGCACATGCCTGGATTGTGGGCCAGGTCTCCAGTTGGGGGCTTGTGAGAAGCAACCACACACTGATGTCTCTTCCCATCTCTTCCTCGCTCCCCTCCCCTCTCTCTAAAAATAAATATATATAATCTTTTTTAAAAAATTAAAAACTAGCAGTTTAATGCTTACTATGCAACCAGCACTGGTCTAAATGCCTTCAATCCTCACAGCAACCTTAGAAATGGTTATAAAATTTTTATAAAGTGGTTTTAAAGAAGAAATTAAGGCAAAGAGAGGTTAAGTACTTGCTTAGGGTCACACAGCATTTAAGTGTCAAGAATAAGCTATGGCCCTGGCTTGGTGGTACAGTAGATAGGTGCTGGCCTCCGAACCCAAAGGTCACTGGTTCGATTCCCAACCAGGGCAACATAACCAGGTTGTAAACCAGGTCTCCAGCCAAATCCATGGCTGGAAGCAGGTGAAAGGCAACCATACATTGATGGTTCTCTCCCTTTCTTCCTCCTTCCCTTCCCCTCTCTCTAAAAATAATAGATAAAATCTTTAAAAGAAGAAGAAGAAGAAAAAGAAACGTCAAGCCAGAAAAATAAACCACTTCAAAAAAAAATAAAGATCCCAGAGTCAGGCTTCAGAGCCTCCACTCAGATCATGAGGGATAAAGCCAGTGAGATGGGCCGGGATCAGACACAGGGTCTTGGGCCTGAGGAATTCGGACTTATCTATGGTGATGAGAACTCTTTTTTTTTTTTTTTTTTTTTTTTAAAGATTTTATTTCATCATTTTTAGAAAGAGGGGAAGGGAGAGAGGCAGAGAGGGAGAGAGACATCAATGTATGGTTGCCTTTCACCTGCCTCCAGCCAAAGACCTGACTGGAGACCTGGTTTGCAACCTGGTTATGTGCCCTGGCTGGGGAATCGAACCAGCGACCTTTGGGTTCGCAGGCCGGCACCTTATCCACTGTGCTACCAGCCAGGGAGAACTCTTGAAGGCTTCTGAGCAGGAGAAGATTTTTTTTTAATTCTGGAGAATCTGTCTGACCAGGTATGAAAAACAGACTAAAGGGGAAGGGGGAAGAAACTGCAGGCAGGAAGACCAAGTGGAAAGCCCTAAAGTATTCAAAACATGGGTACTGAGACCCTGGATTAGCAGACAGAATGGAAAAGCCAAACAGCTCATGAGATGTTGCAAAGAAAGTTGGCAAGACTTCGTCTGGGAAAGGACAACTGGGGAGGAGGCATCAAACATGACTCAGGTTTTGAGCTTGGGTGGGTGAGAGAGTACTTGATGCCACAGGCAGAGAAACGGAAACTGGGAGGTTCAATTTCAGGCATGTTTAGTTGGAGACTATGACAGGACACACAAATGGAAACATTTAGCAGACCTACAGGTCACGTTTAGCAGTGAGGTCAAGAGAGAACGTGGTATCCAGGAGACTGAGGGAAATGACCTGTATAGACCTGACACTTGAGCCCATGGGTACGGGTGAGTTCTCTGAGAGAGGGAAGAGAGACAGGGAGAGGGTGCAAAGTCAGGACCAAAAATGACCTTGAGTGGCAGACCAGCAGTTGAGAGTGGAGAGTGGCAGAGTGGCGAGACAGTCAAGGCACAGCAGTGCCCAGGGGGTTCCCAAGAACTTCACAAGTGCTAGTGGGTGGTGTGGCACTGCCAAGATGTCCAAAAAAAAAAAAAGTATTATCAGGAAAAGATGCAAATGCCACAGAATAGCATTTCTGTCTCCGGATTCTGTCTCCGTTTTTTAGTTCTCTCTGGCATCCCCAGCTGTCATAGTAACTACCAGGGCAACACCCATCAGTGAGGGCCATACTGATTCATTCTTTATTGATTCCGGTGTGGCAACATTTATCCACCCTCAAACCCAGACAAACTCACTAGTAGTGTAAAAGCTTACGGGAGCTAATTTACCAAGAAACTCAAGTAAACAAAGGAAGGGAACACACTTCTGAACGAGTCTAGAAGTAGCTCAAAGTCATAGCAGTGCCAGTTTGAGGTAAATTTGGGTTAATGTGACCTCCAGGATTTATGGGATCCTTAACACGCTTTCTAGTTTTCTCTGCAGGTCGGTCTTCAGTTCACCTACCTTCTCTAAACTAGGAAACCACTCTGTGCTAGTTGTGGTAAATACAAATGGTTAAACTGCAGTCCCTAAGCTCCACTGGAGTGGGAGAGAGAAAAGACGGGCAGGTGAGTGTCAGACCCTGCACAACAGGGGTAAACTTGACACTGTGCGAACTCTCTGAAAACAGTCCTTTAGCTCAGTGTTTAAGGACAAGCAGGGGCTTCCACAAGGTAGATAAGTGACGTTGGACCATGTGTTGCATCCCAGGTCCTTTTTGAGTCCTCCTTTGGTCCTTTGTTTCTTGAAGGCAAAGACATTTTCTAGAAACCTCTGCTGGGATGGATGCTTCCCTTACTTCACCTGGAGGTTCTGGTGGCTTCTAGTCCTGCAAGTCCTACCCTTGATTTCATGTTTTCTCTCTGTGCTGCCTTCCCTAAGAAGAGTCAAGGATTCATCTTCTGCTCCCCATGGTGACCTGTTTGTATTTTAGAACTGCACATCGCATTGCTACAACAATGCATTTCATGGTCTCCACTGCTAGAGGATTTCATCCTTGTCTGTGTGTATCTGCACATGGCCGGCTGCGCTCAAAGCTAACAGAACCTTCCCACTTCACACGTACCTACTGTCTGGTCTGTTGGCTTTGTCCACCCTGTGGGACAAATTTAGGTTCCAACTCTGAAGGCCAGTGCTAAACTCTGGAGAAATTTGGTCTCTATCTAAGTCAGCTCTCCTCAGGGATGGCCTTGGTAGCAGCAGCCATCTCTTCCCAGAACCTTCTCAGCAAGAAAGGCATCAGAGCTGCTAACTTCAGGAGCAAGCAGACTCCTTTTCATTTCCTGTTCTGAAGCCTGTGCCCGACCCTGCCAGTCAGCTGAGTGCTCCGCTGAGGTCCTCTCAGACGCACAGCAGACATGGTCACCATGTCCCACGCACAGGACCGTCCAGCCCGCTTCTT
Source organism: Noctilio leporinus (assembly GCA_004026585.1). Classification (NCBI taxonomy): domain Eukaryota; kingdom Metazoa; phylum Chordata; class Mammalia; order Chiroptera; family Noctilionidae; genus Noctilio; species Noctilio leporinus. The sequence goes on from PVIW01003710.1 coordinate 152,882, forward strand.
GGCAGGCTTTCTGAACCGTGGCTGCCCAGTCCCTACTATTACAGTCCCACAATGATGGAGCGTAAACTGGTACAATTCCAGGAACATTAATTTGGCATTATTTAGCAAAATTACAAATGCAGTTGTCCCTTTCAGTCTATATCTATAAATTTATCTATACCTGCACCTGTCTGTGTAAAATAACATATGCAAGATTATTTATTACAGCACTGCCTGCAATAGCAGAGACTATCAACAGCGTAAATGTTTATTAATCTGGAACCAGTAAACAATGAGTACTGTACTGTGAAAAAGTTCAAGGAAGCTTTTTATGCATCAGTTTAGGTAAGATGATCTCTAAAATACATGTTAAGTAAGGACAAAAGATTTATAAAAAGTATGAATTTTGAACTATGTAACTAAATTACCTATTTAATCAATCATTCAGTAAGAAAAAAGTCTTACCATATTCATGTTAAAATGTTTGACAAATATTAACAGTAATAAAAACAACTCCACTAGGGTAAAACAGTTTTTGTGTCACGTATTGCAATGGCTTGTGGAAGTCCTTGGTGTCACGATGCTATTTTTTTTTACTGCATTCCACTGGGAAAGAGGTGTCTTCTATCTGTGCTTAGCCGGGTCCCGGCAGTGGGAAGGCCCAGCTCCTCTTTTATAAGACCTCTGCCAGGCACCTGGCATCGCCTACTCCAATACAAGCATTAGCTTGTCATGCCAACAGGTTTCACAAGAGTCCAGTGTAAGTCCAACCACTTCATTCCTTTTTTTTCTTTTTTAAAGACTTTATTCATTATTTTTTAGAGAGAAGGGCAGGAAGTGGGGAAGAAAGGGAGAGAAACATCAATGTACAGTTGCCTTTCACCTGCTTCCAGCTACAGATCTGGCTTGCAACCTGGTTATGTGCCCTGACTTGGAATTGAACTAGTGACCTTTGGGTTCATAGGCTAGTGCCTATTCACTGAGCCACCAGCCAGGGCTCAGTTCATTCCTTTATTAGTTTATCAAGTGCATATGCACCACAGGTTAGAGTGAATAGTGTGAGGAAAGTACAGCTTGGGTCCCTAGCCTTGAAGAATTTTCAGTTTACCCTTCACTCTAAATAAGATTGGCAAAAGCTAAAAAACTTGGACAGAATATTCTGTTGGCAAGACTTGGGGAAACACACAGGGGCCTCTCTGAAGGGGGGATTTGGTATTACTATTAAGACATAGCATTTCCCTGTAAGCTCAGCAATCCCACTTCTAGAAATTTACCCCAAAGACTCACTTTCACTACTCAGCTCTGCCACTGCAGTGTGAAATCCGCCATTGACAATAATACATAAACAAATAGGGAGGCAACAGTGGGCAAGGTTTCCTCAGTCATTAGTTTGCCAACCCCTGTTCTAGGCCATGGCCTTCCTGGTCTCTCAGCCCTATACCCAGAGTGTCAGTGAAGTACCTCCACTCAAGTTCTCCCAGAAGTGTGTAATCTCTAGCACTTCCATTCTACTCCCAAACCCACAGCAGCAGCTCTCTGCCAGGTGTCAGTCTCACCCCACACATATGGAGCCCGACCTCCAGCTACGGACTGACAGGGAACCCGCTTACAGACTTCTGAGCATTCTGCCCTCTACACAAATGCCACCTCTCTGACACCCTGCCCTGAAATTTCTAGCTGCTTCAGCAGCCCTCAGCTCTGACCTCTGTCTTATCAGCTCAGCAAGACTGCTGTGCTCTGTGAGGGCAAAAGTTCAGGGGCCAGTGTTAATATGGTGAGTTTCACCTCAAGTGCTTTCCTTCTCTCAGTACTCAGTCCTGCTTACTGTTCGGAGCTTAATAATAGTTGTCCTATATGTATTTCCCAGGTTCACAGTTGTTTATAATGGGAAGGCTCTGACGTGGTCAAAAGCAGAGTCCTATTATCCAATGATTTTATTTTATTTTTTAAAGATTTTATTGTTTTTTAGAGAGAGGGGAGGGGAGAGAGGGAGAGAGATATCAATGTAAGGTTGCCTTTCCCTGCCTCCAGCTACAGACCTGGATGGAGACATGGTTTGCAACCTGATTACATGCCCTGGCTGGGAATCGAACCAACTTTGTGTTTGCAGGCCGAGGTCTTATTCACTGAGCCACCAGCCAGAGCCTTATCCAATAATTTTTAAAAATCCATTCTCTCTCCATTGACAAAACCTAGAAGCAATAAAACCCTAGCAGCAACAAGTATACCTAGAATCTAGACCTTAGTTTCTTTCTTTCTTTTTTTTTTAAGATTTTATTTATTATTTTCAGAGAGAGGGGAAGGGAGAGAGGCAGAGAGGGAGAGAAACATCAATGTATGGTTGCTTTTCACCTGCCTCCAGCCATGGACCTGGGTGGAGACCTGGCTTGCAACCTGGTTATGTGCCCTGGCTGGGAATCGAACCAGCGACTGTTGGGTTCGCAGGCAGGCACCTTATCCATTGTGCTACCAGCCAGGGCTTAGACCTTAGTTTCTAAATAGCCTTTCCCCACATTAAAGAAACTAGAGATTTTTAGAAAAATGACCAATTCTATATTTAGGACAGGGACAATACTAAGTGCATCTGGAACATGATGTCCAACAAAGTGCTCAAAGACTAACTGGAACATGACAGAAGGACTTGGGGGACAGCTTGAAGGAGCTCTCAATGGATAAATGCAAGAAAATTTTAGCATCTAAAACAATGATGGTAATGGCTCACAACACACTGAATAAAAGAGTAGATTAACTTACAGTGATACTGAAAAGGGAACAAGGGAAAAGTCTTTACTAAAGAATAATAGCTTATTATATTAAATGCAAGCTAAATGTAGAAGAATGAGATAAATAATTTAGGCAAAGACCATTATTTGATGCCGAAAGTAACAATGGACAGATTGCTGAGTACAGGATATTCACAGGGTCTCAGCTTACCACCCAGAAGATTATTTCTGACTATAAAGGGAAAAGAGCTTCTTGACCAAGGAGAGATCTGGCAGACACCATCTTACACAAGTACGCAAATTTAGCATCACCAATAATGGGATAAAGCAATATTAAATGACTAAAGTAATGCAATAGAAAGAACATATCACTTACATAATGTAACATTCTTATAAAAGGTTTAACAAATCTAATTGTGAAGAAACATTCAAATAAATCCAACTGGAGATATGTTTTACAATACAACTATAGCTTGGATTCTTCAAAAAATGTCAGGGTCATGACAAACAAAAAGGCAGGACTATTCTAGATTAAAGGAGAACTAAGAGACATAACCAAATACAGCCTGTGATCCCCGATTGGATCCTGATTCAAAATTTTTTAAAAAGCTGTAATGGAAAATTTAGGGATATTTGGAGAAATTTAATTATGGTTTGTAGTCTAGATAATAATATTGCATCACTGTGAAAGTTCTTGGTCGCTATGGAAAATAGTTTGGTTGTTCCTCAAAAAGTTAAACATAGACTTATCATCTGATCTAGCAATTCCACTTTTAGGTACGTGTCCAAAAGAGCTGAAAGCAGGCACTCAAACAGAGGCTTCTACCCCAGTGCTCACGGCAGCATTATTCGCAGTAGCAAAAGGTGGAAACAACCCAAGTAGTCTATCAACAGGTAAATGGCTAAACCAAAAGGTCACATACACCTGCAATGGAATATTATTTGGCCTTAAAAAATAATGAAAATTTGATACATGTTACATATATGAATATGGGTGAACCTTGAAGACATTATGCTAATTGGCATAAGCCAGACATAAAAGGACAAAAATTGTATGATTCCACTTATATAAAGCCCTAGAATAGACAAAACAATACAGAAAATAGAATATAGGTTATGGGGGGATGGGAGATTTAATTGGTACAGAGTTTCTATTTACGATTATGTAAAATTTCTGGAAATAGATAGTGCTGATGGTTGCGTGACACTGTGAATGTACTCAATGCCACAATTATAAACTTAAAATGGTTAAAATAGAAAATTTTGTTATATGTGTTTTACTACAACTTATCAAAGAAAGTATATTGTGGTTATTTTGGTTACATCTTTATTATTAGGAGATATGGGCCAAAATATTTAGGGGTGAAGTATATCAATGCTTATATCTAATTTTCAATGAGTCCACAAAAAAAGAGAAAAAAGAGAGGAATGTGGCAAAAGGCTAACAACTGGTGATTCTAAATGTGCGGTATGTATGAGGTCTGTCCCAAAAGTATTGAGCCAATGTCAACATAATTAAAATATTTTGTGACACCAATACTTTCAGGACAGGCCTTGTAGGTATTCATTGTACTATCCTTTCAACTTTTGTAGCTTTAAATTTTTTCAAAATATAAGAAGAAAGTGTTCAACAAAATAAATTTTTTAAAAGATTGTATTTATTTATTTATTTTTAAAACTTTTTTTTTTAAAGATTTTATTTCATTATTTTTAGAAAGAGGGGAAGGGAGAGAGGCAGAGAGGGAGAGAGACATCAATGTATGGTTGCCTTTCACCTGCCTCCAGCCACAGACCTGAGTAGAGACCTGGTTTGCAACCTGGTTATGTGCCCTGGCTGGGGAATTGAACCTGCAACCTTTGGATTTGCAGGCAGGTGCCTTATCCACTGTGCTACCAGCCAGGGCTAAAGATTTTATTTATTAGATCAATGGAACAGAATAGAGAGCCCAGAAATTAACCCAGGACTCTATGGTCAACTAATATTTGACAAAGGGGGAAGGAACATCAAATGGAGTAAAAACAGTCTCTTCAACAAATGGTTTTGGGAGAACTGGACAGCAACATGCAAAAAGATAAAACTAGACCACCAACTTACACCATACACCAAAATAAACTCAAGATGGATAAAGGATTTAAACATAAGCAGTGCCACCATAAAGGTCCTGGAGAAAAATACAGGCAGTAAACTTTTGGATATCCTACGTAAAAATATGTTTACAGATACTTCACCAAGGGCAAAGGAAATCAAAGAACGAATCAACAAATGGGACTATATCAAATTGAAAAGTTTCTGTTCAGCTAAAGAAAATATCAGCAAAATTCAAAGGGAACCAACTGTATGGGAAAACATAATTGCCAATGATACCTCAGACAAGGGTCTGATCTCCAAAATATATAAAGAACTAATGAGACTCAACA
>PVIW01003711.1:0-157668 GCA_004026585.1 Noctilio leporinus
AAGCAAAACAGAACCAAATATATGAATACAGTGAATAGGCCTTCAGTGGTCAGGGGGAAGGGGGTTGGGGGGAGGGGGGAGGCAGAGGCAGGGAAGGGGAGCAGCTTAGACAAGAACCTAGTATAAAGGAACCATGGACATGGACAACAGGTGGGATTGACTTTGGGGGGAATGGGTGGGTGGGGAGGGGGACAGAGGGGAGCAAAAAAGGGATAGATGTAATACAACAACAATAAAATTTTAAAAGAAAAGAAAAAAAAAAGACTGTTTCACATTTAAAAAAAAAAAATAGCCCTGGCTGGTGGCTTAGAGGATAGTCACCAGCCTGCGAACCCAAAGGTCACTGGTTCAATTCCCAGCCAGGGCACATAACCAGGTTGCCAGGTCTCCAGCCAGGTCCTTAGCTGAAGGCAGGTGAAAAGCAACCACACATTGATGTTTCTATCCCTCTCTGCCTCTCTCCATTCCCCTCTCTCTTAAAATAATAAAATCTTTAACAAAAAAAAAAAAGTCAAAATGCTTTATTTACTTGGGCTGCAAATGGCTTACAGCAGATGATGGCTCCATCAACATCCTGGGGAGGAAGCATTAATGAGGAAAGGGTTTTTAGGCTTGAGCCATCTCATGTTTGGTGCTGTGTGTACCTCCCAGGGCAGACAGCCTCTGCCCAAAGCCATGGTCCATGGTAGGTGCCATCTTTTGGAATGTGGGAGAAGAGGCTGAGAATGGGGGCCTGAGAGTGTCTGTCCTTGTCATGAACACAGTGGGGTTGGGGTGGTAGAGGACATGGAGAGTGGGAAGTAAACACAACCAGCACAATTTGGGGAAATGAGGGAAATGCCACTCAGCTCAACAACAGAGAAAATGCTTTGATGCAGTACCTACAGAAGTTGGGCAGTAACTTGCATGAGCACAGAGAAGCTGATTCTACAGCTCTTTGCCAGAACTGCCATTCTTTGCAACACCCCTTCCTTTTCCCAAGTTCCCTAAAATGACGTACCGAATATAGTTCATTAATCAGTCAATCGATAACTTGTGATTATCAGACAGCTGCTGTGTGCCTACCAAAGAGGAATCCACCTGCATGCAAACTAGGAGGTGACCCAGCCCAGGTTAGGTGACCTAACCGCAAATGTGTTTGGCCATCCCCATCTCTCCTCACAGATATTTTCCAGGTACCTTGATCTCTCCTGTACCAAGAAATTAATCATGTCAGCTACAGTTCTATTTTTCACATAAAATCTCCCTGTGGCTTTATATTATGAGCCATTTTCCCTTCCCCCCTACCACCAGCTCACTCCAATTTTTGAGGGGGATGGTGGTAGTGCATTGCCAATTAGAAATGTGGTATTCAGACTTCTTTGTCCACAATTCTGAGAAGGATTCATTTTCACATTTCTCTTTGGCTCAACATGTTAATTCCCAGTTTCAGGAGTTCAGGGTGTTTTTTTTTTTTTTTTTTTTTTCCTATCCATATCTATGAAAGTCAGTCTAAATTTGTACTCACTTTCTTTGCCCTGCAGATTTTCCTTTTCAGTTCTTATATCCTTCATAGCAGAAGTCAGCAAAATTGTGTGCTGGGGAGTATCTATGGGAGCTGCTGTTGACAGCTGGGTGGTGGGTGGGGGGTAGAACAGAAAGAAAAAGGGAAGAAGCAGCTAATAGGAAAAAGGACTTGAGGCAACAGGGAGTTGTTCTAGAAACAACTCACTGCCTCCTGTTGTCTATCATGAGCTTTTATTTTCAAAGTCTCTGATGCAGTCTCCTCCTATTTAGTTGTTTTTTAAGTCTGATCCAGCTTTCAGACTGCCTGATTCTCATGTGTAAGTAAGCATGTTACCTGTGAAGGCCTCCATCATGGAAATGAAGCTACCAGAAAGCACAGCTAAAACTGATGGGATTAATTTAAACTGTGAGACAGGGGAAATATTAACATACCAATGCTGAGAGCCTTGCCCTTTATCCTGACTGAAAGAGTTCTGGGCTTTTCCTACCTACGTAACAGAGGCTGTGGGGCAGGAACCTCAACACCTAGCTGAGGTTTTAATTGGAAAGAGCAGAGAATGGACATGTGAAGAGCCAGAAGCAAGGGACCACTGGTTAGGAGCACAGCTGGGGTGAGGCTGGGGAGAAGCTGCTGTATTGGAGGACAGAGGGAAAGAATTTTTAGACATTTTCTGTGCATTATGACTAGAATCTATCTCAAGCATTTTCTTAATAAACTGTAATGAAAACTCATGTTACTTTTAAGTAGTTTGTGGTAACAACAGACAGATTTTTACTTTGAACGTGACTCCACATGGGGAGGGGCCATGTGGCAGCTCATCATTATGTGGGTTACAGATGTGTCTAACAGCATTGCAGAAACTAAGTATGAGTAAGAGCTGGCAAGGAATGTGATTGGAGAAGGGGGCTCAGGAAAAAAGTGGAGGAAGGAAGACTCTCATAATGGTGTGAAGAAGTCAGACTCAATTTGTCCATCGGACTGTCCTCAAATACCAAACTCTGTCACTTAAGGAGCAATGGCATTCATCATGAAAGAATCCCCAGAACCCAGATCTCCTCTCAGTAAAACCATGTCCCCTTGTTGTCAAATGTTCATTCATGATTCCCTCTGACCAGGTAGCGATGTTGACCCCATCTGCCCCAGCCACATGCTTATTGGCGACACTGTGGCAATGAGGGAGTGACTACTCTGTTGGAGAAGCTGTGACCATGCCTCATAGAGCATGAGGGGTCTCCTCTTGGCAGCTTATCTGAATGAAGCCATCAACTTGAGGGCAGAAGGGGACCTGTGAAAAAACAGCCCTCCACGCTTAGGGTTTATTGAAATCATTAATAAGTGACCATGGGTGAAAAGTTACTTTAGAGCAAAAAGAATCATATTAGAGCAAAAAGAAGTTCCCAAAAATCATCATTCATTCAGGGTATTTGAGAGTTGTTTGGAAGGACAGCAGTCGTGCTTCCCAGCCTTTACTCTACAGCTCCAGCTTCCTGGATTTGAGGAGAGAAGGGAGGGAAGAAGGGGGACAGAAAGGAAAGGGTCTAATCAAGGAACAAGTATAAAGGGCCCAGGGACATGAACAACAGGGTGGAGATTGACTGTGGGAGGAGGGGTTGGGCAGGGCAGGGGAGAGCAGTGAGGGAAAAACTGAGACAACTGTAATTGAACAATAATAAATAAATATATATATATATATATATTTACACACACACACACACACACAAAAAACCACGAGGTCTGTCCCGAAAGTATCGGCTACACAAACTGTTTTAATTATATTGATGTTGGCTCGATACTTTTGGGACAGGCCTCATAGACATGTTTTTTTTTTAAACTGCACACTGGGGGCTGGTCTATGGGGACTGAAGAGCCTGCCTCATCCTCCCCACCCCCACCCCACCCCACTGACAGGCAGAGGGCTTGCCCTAGAACCTGTAGGCTCTAACTCTCATCCCACCCACTGGCCTCCTCAAGAAGCAGGTGGGAACTCTTCCACCCTATGAGATGCCATTTTTGTCAAAATGGCCACAGCAATCTTACCCCACACTAATCTCAGACCCAGGAATGGCCCAAGGAGCCTTGAATGCTCCCTAAGGTCCAAGGTCAAATCTTAGAGCCCAGGATTTAAAATTGTATAATCAGCCCTGGCTGATGGCTCAGTGGATAGTGCTGGCCTGCAAACCCAAAAGTTGCTGGTTCAATTCCCAGTCAGGGTACGTAACCAGGTTACAGGCCAACTCTCCAGCCAGGTCCTTAACTGGAGGCAGGTGAAAGGCAACTACACATTGATGTTTCTCTGCCTTTCTGCCTCTCTACCTTCCCCTCTCTCTGAAAATAATAAATAAAATCTTTAATAAAAGAAATATAAATATAGCATTTTAAAATAATAAAAACAAAGAAAATTGTATGATCAACACAATCTCTGTTAAACTCCATGAAACACATACATAGATAAAAGATTAGAAATAAAATTCATGTCTACACTAGAGCTATTCTTATTTTTCTCCATCAAATAAAACATTTTTATTTTCCCAATTTTCAGCCTCAATCAGAGAACTTCTCTTTTAATTATGAAAATAATTACAAGTCCTTGCCCTGCCCCTGATTATCCAAGGATAATAACCTCTTTAAGCCATGGTGTTTTCATGTACAAAATGAGAAGGCTGTGTGTGTAACTTCCTTACTAAGGTCCCATTGGCACCAACATTCTGGAAATCTGTGAAACATTTGATTATACATTAAACTAATTTAGCTGCAAGACAGTACAAACCTTACAAAATTTAAGGAGTCCCAATTATATCTGTATCTAACTTGACAGAAAAAAATAATTAGACTTGACGTAAGAGAAAATAATTTTATGTACTAATTCTGTTTTCTCTTTTGGATAACTTAATAGCCTATTCATTTGTCAGATTTTGTTAAGGGCCTATTATGTTCCAGGAACTCAGCCAACCATTGTTTTAATCTTCACAACAACGCACACTTCTGTGGGAGTGGTGTATCAGTTAAGGTAATGTTAGTTGCTTATAACAAATAAAAACACCCTACTCTCAGTGGCTTACTACAAGAGGCATTCATTTCTCATTCATTTGAACCCCAAAATGGGTATTCCTACTTGGGGTTGGGGGATACACTCTTCTAAGTAATGATTCAGGGGCTAAGCCTTCCCCATCTTATGTCACTGCTACCCTTAAAACACTGATTATTAGATAATAGCCCTAAACTGCCTAAATCTGGAAAGGGGAGAGTGGAGCATGGAGAGCTTACTAGGGTCAGTATTGTAAGTGGTCTTCGTAACTCTTGCTCGTATTCCACAGGCTCTCCTCAGTCACATGACCCTGCAACACTATAGAGGAGGCTGGGAAATTCAGTCTTACTGTGTGCCCAGGGCAACACATCTGGTGGTTGGCTATTAGTCTTTACCTCACAGGCATTCTCCTCAGTTGAAAATGAGGAAACTGAGACTTAGCAAGAAAGTGGCCGCTCCACATTTGAACCCAAAACCCTTGACTACAACACAACTGCCATATGCACATAAACAGCCGATGGAGCATAACTGTGAATACTTTCATAATGATAAGGGAAGCAAAAGTGATTCATTAGGGTTAGAGATTAAACTTGCCTATTGAAGGCTGCAGAGACAGAGGATCAGAGAGCTTCAGTAGACTGCTCAAGACCAGACAACTGGTCAATGGCTAAACTGGGATTCTAAGCCCAAAGCCCTCTTTTTACTGTGCTACCAGGTTGCCATATGTCCCATCTTGTAGGATTAATGTATGTTCGCTAGCCAGGGAGAGGAGGTAGGTTACTGCAAGCAGAAGCAATGGTACATCTGTAAGACTGCAGGCAGAATAAAGCCTTCAGAGGAAGAGCAAGTCGATTCATAGGTCAGTTATCTATTGCTAAAGCAATCAAACTGTCCAGCCCAAAAGTAGATTATGTCTGTGGAATATTATTTCTTAGATAGCCCAATTGTTATATTGCCTGTCATTTTCATTTTTGCCTAAAATGGAACTTTATGGTTTTATGTTAATAAAATTCTTTCATTTATACCACATTTCTACCCACTAAGCTTTCATGAAGATATATTCTTTTATGTTACAGCTATACACTTTGATGAAAGCAGTTACAGATTCATCTAATTCTACATTCAAATAACTGTCTTGATCAATTTTTATTTTCCATTCTTTCTTTTTTGGACCCATTACCCCATTTCACCAAAATGGCTAAGATAATTTGCAATCCTTGGCATTTTGCTCTATGTATAGGTGCTGAGATCTCTATGTTTAATAGTTGTGCACATCAGCCTGGCTTGATCTGTGTTATTCTTCATTATTTGCAGACTGATTGAAATCATGAATCTCTGAAGTATAACTATTTTCAAGATTGTCATCTCAATTATGTAAATAACTAGCCCCATAATTAGCTCTCCTCTTTGATGAGCTTCCGTTCCAGGTTCACAGTATATTCATCTATATTTATCAGGCCTGAGGTGTGCTGATCTCCCAGACAGGCAGGCGTCTGCAGGGGGTGAGCCTCTCCCCGTTCTCTACAGAGATGCCTGACCGAGCTGGCTCGGCCACCCTCGCAGACAAGAAGTCTGAAAAATTCTTTGAAGAAGCACCAGCAGTTGAATCCTGTTCTCCTAACTATTTTTCAGGATTCTAAGTCTGAGCGGCACCAGTTTCTTTTTCCATCTGCTATCTCTGCCAGGAAAAGTTTTCCAGTCCTTTAAGAGAACTTCTGTATTCTCACCCTCATTTGGAGATAAGAAAACAGCTAAGTAATTTCTCCTCAATAAAAAGGGGTTCTTAGTTCCAGCAGGATAAAAGCTAAGGCTTCCAGGCTGACCTTTGCAAAGACCCAGTCATTGGTACTGTCTTCGGCCGCTTCCCATAAATAAATGAAAATATTTAACCCAGTCTTGAATCCTGGCTCGGCTACCCATGACCTGCATGATAGTTCGCCATTCGAAACATCAGGGTCCACACTGGGAAAATGGGGTAATAATGTCCAAGATTTACCTGCCATAAGAACTAGGAGAAGTTAGCGTATGTCAGATCCCGCAGCGTTCCCCAGAGAGGCGGGGTGTGCAATGATTACACGCCCAGGTGCTAAACCAGAACCCTACTGTACCCCTTTTCAGTGACTTTGAACAACTTACTCAATGTCCCTGGGTCTCAGGTTCTTCATATCTAAAATGGGCATAGTGATAGCACCTATTTCCTGGGTTACTTTAAGAATTAAATGTGAGCTCCGAGAGCTGAGCTGGACACCCAGTGGAGACTGTGTTCTTAGCTATTATCATTCTGGCCCAGTGCTGACAGTAAACCCCCAGGAAAGTTAGTTTCCTTCCCTTCCCACGTCTCTCTCACAGAGTCCTCACTGTTTGGTGGGGGTTTCCTGGCACCTCTCCAAAATAGGAGGGTGGGGGGTTAGAAGTGTAGGACCAGCATTAGCTTCTTGCCTCAGCTCTCCGCAAACAAAACCACAAATATTTAAGAACAAACACTCTATGCTTTCTGTTGTAACTGAGCGTTGCAGCTTGAGTCGTTTGCGGATTTTTAGCTTGACTTTTCCACCCTGCCCCTCACCCCAGTGTCCAAGCCCAAAACACCTCAGTCACTAATGTGACTTCAAGATTTCAAGAAATCTGACTGACTCAGATCTAGCTGGTCTAACTCCTCACTCAATCTCTTTCATTTTGTTTGTTTGTTTTTTCATCCCACAAAGCACTTTGAGGCCCAGGTTAGATCAGCTACCAAATAATACTGACTCTGTGATATTATGGATTCTGCTAAGCCATGACCTGAGTGCATGGGGAGGTATCTTCCCCGGCAAAGTTCTTCTGCCAAAGTGAGCTGTGCTTGGCTCTACAACCAAGAAGAGAGGAACCTTAGGGTGATGATTAGACAGTCGGACTAAAGAGGACATCAGGGAAGGCTTTCCAGAAGAAGAATCTTGAGCTGGACTTTAAAATAAGATTTAAAATATCTAAGGAGGAATAGAAGCCATTGGATCAGAGAAAGAGACTCTTTCACATTAGCTATTACATTTCACACCAAACAGCTCACATTTAAGAATAGAACTCTACAAATCCATAAAGACAGAAAGTAGATGATTGGTTGTCAGGGACAGGGAAAGGGAGAGACTGCTTGTGGGTATGGAGTTTCTTTTGGGCATAATGAAAATTCTAAAATTAAATAGGAGTAGTGGTTGTGCAATTCTGTGAATATACTAAAAACTACTGAAATGTATACTTTAAATTGGTGGATTTTATGGTATGGGAATTCAACCTCAATAAAACTGTAATTTTAAAAGTAGGAGAATTGCCCTGGTTGGTGTGGCTCAGTGGATTGAGTATCAGCCTGTGAAATGAAAGGTCACTGGTTTGATTCCTAGCCAGGGCACATACCTGGTACAAGCCAGCTCCCCAGTTGGGAGCATGAGAGAGGCAACCGCTCAATGTTTCTCTCACACATCAATGTTTCTCTTCCTCTCTTTCTCCCTCCCTTCTCCTCTCTCTAAAAACAAATAAAGAAAATATTTTTTAAATAATGAAAGTAAAAGGTAGTATAATGGAGTCCTAATAAAATCCTCTCATAGCAAGGACTCTGTTCTGCTGTCCCCTCAGACCTTGAGAACAACCTTGAGGACTGCCAGGAAGCAGGTGTGCTGTTGATACACTACCACAAACCATGAACATAAGCACAAATATTAATTGATGATAACATGTTTTCATCTAGCTCAGTCCTTCTCAACAGCGTGTGCTTTTTTCCCCACGAACAGTTGGCAATGCCTGAAGACATCTTTAATTGTCAGGACTTGGGTGATGCTACTGGCATGCAATGGGTAGAGGCCAAAGATGTTGCTGAACATACTACAATGTACTAGACACCACCCCCCAAAACAAAGACTTTGTCTAACCCAAAATTTCAATAGTACCAAGGTTGAGAACCAGATCTAGCAGAAATTACACAGACTTTTTTTAGCATCTCTCTTTTACTAGAAATTTTATTTTAAGGCACTAAAATAAAGATCTAAAACAATTCAAAAGTTCCTTCCCCAGAGAAATATTTTCTATATATAAATGCAATAATAATATTCTAGTTTCAATTGGTCCCAGATTCACAAAGAAAACAGGCTTTTCCTGTAATTTCCTATTTTATCCCTTTTGAAAGTAAAACAAGGTAAAATATTTACAGGAATGTGGTATTTTTACTATATAAAAAAGCTTGTATGTTCAAGTCTATTATTTTCTGAAGTATCTTAGTTATCTCTCTAGACACAAAAACACCTTACTTACCTGAACACGCATGCGTGTGCGCACACGTGCGTGCACTCACACATTGATTTTGCCTTTAAAACAAAATCTAGAAGGAGAACATCTTACTGGCAAAACAGGGCATGTGCTCATCATTAAAGGGCTGCCAGCCCAAGAGAGAGAGTCTGACATACCTTTAATAGTGGCGGGAAAGGAAGCAGGGCTTTCTGTGTATCTGAGTTGATCCTCAGCTCCACATCGGCCAGCCGTTCAGCCTTGTGCAAGTCACTGTTCTCTCCAAACCTCAGCTTCTCTCCTTTAAAAAGAGAATTAATACCCATAATTCCAGGTTTTTGTGAGAGTCAAAGTGTCACCTTATGTTACCCTAAGCTGGTTCCTTTCTGTGTAACAATGACCTACCTCCTAGGTAGGACACATAATTAACTTCCTTTGGCTTAAGGTAGCATATTTGGAATACTATCCCCACATGTAAGGTTTCAGGACCAAGTGCACCTGCCTCTAGTTGGAATGTGGAATGCGGAAGGTTGAGTAATGGTTCTTAAACTCAGACGCCATAATTGACTGGTCAAAAGCAAACATTTCAAACTTGGATAATATTCAAGTCTCAGCCTCCAAAGTATTTTTAACATTAAAATGAGGCAGTCATACTAGTTTTCCATTCCCCAGGAATAGAGAAACTTTTAAAGAGTCCTTAATGGGCCAGTTCACCTCTAGGTTAGAAGGATCCACATTGTCTTTCTCCTCATTTCATTACAACCTCTTGGTGTCCTGATTTTACTCCATGACCCCAGGAGAGTGCCTAACCTACATCTGTATTCAAGTGGACCCAGGGCCTCTATTCCACTTGCAGCCAATTCTCTTTCCTTCCAAAACATCACGTTTGTGGGCCATGCTGTATATAATATGGCTCCTCTGTACTTCTCTGGACACCTTCTAGGATAGCTCTGGACTGTAATCAATTTCCATGCTCAACACCATCCAGAATTTGAACCCAGAAAATGGGATACAGATAACAGAACCTACTAAACATCCCTGTATTTCATCACATGTCACAAAAGTAGAAAGAAGCACACGTGAACCATGTATCACTGATGAGTCATCCATTACAGATGCACCCCAAATGGCATTTCCTTCTGAGTAGAGTGACTGTTTCCACTCTTCCCATCTCCAACTCACTCATTTCCCATACACCCACTATGTTATGTGTTCTGGATTCTCAACCACTTCATACTGATGGCAACTCCAGCACTTGCTATACTTTGAAATAGCTGTGTAGGTCTGTCTTCTCCACTAAATTGAGCTGAGAGCAGATGCCATGTTTACTTGTCTCTGGAGATCCACTGTCCACCAGTACCTGGAAACTCATGGCCTGAGGCCACCAACAGAGGGGGTCTGGCTGCCCCAGGTTTGCCCCACGGCCCTGAGCTGAAGGGATCATTATCTTAACACCTTTGTAACCCACTTCCACTGTCAATGCTCTGTAAACATATGAATCACAAAACTTGGGGTCTCCATTTCCAATTCCATAAACTGGCAGAAGATTCAAAACAGTGTTTTCTCTCTCCAGGAGCCCCTTAGTTCTTCTTCAGCATCCACCCCACCAAAATTTCTTGCTCTCCCACTGTGACCTCTGAACAACAGAAAAGGCAGGCCAGTCTCCTCCTTTCACTATGAAATACCAAAAGGGCCCAGAAGCTACCTGCTTTTTCCCTTGTAACCTTCCTTCTCCTAAGTGGCATGAATCCCACCTTTGTGGTTGCAAGTCCTGTTTCAAGTTTACACTTCCTGATCTTCTCTCATGATGCCAGCTGAGTTTCTAATTACATACAGGGCACACCCCAAACCACATAGAAGATGGAGTCCTTTATTCTTTCACCCCTGTGAGTAAGCAGTAGGGGCTTTTACTAGGAATTAAATGGATTTTTTTTTTTTTTTTTTTTTTTTGCTTCCATTCTTGAGAAAAGGAAGATACAATTTTCCTTTATGTGGAACAATGCTACCCAGCCCTAATACAGAATTCAGGAAAAGGCTGTTCCTAGACAGAATTCACTTCACATCTCTATTTTGTATTCTGAAAGTGACTAGAGTGTAATCTGTCCTTCCTGAAACAACCTAATCGACTAACATGGCCAAGTTCTTTCCTAAACAAACCCTGTGTAGCTTCCAGTTCTTTTTCCGCAAGAAATACCAAATTAGCTTCTTTGTGAATTGCTGGTGAGCCTGAGACCTTTTTTCATTAATAGGCACTCCCTGGCCTACGGGAAGCACTGCCCAGAATATCTAAAATGGTTTATTGTTGAAGTTCATTTCCTTCATCTTTGTGCCTGCTTTTGCTGGTGATCTCGAACATGGGCTGTATATCAAAACGTTACCAGAGGGGAAAAAGCACTTGAATAAGATGATAATGATGACAAAAGAATCCAATTCAGTTAATATATCCAAATTTATTTTCGGATTGAATCATTGATTCTCTTATCTGTGCAAAGATAATAGTCAATGTTGACTGATCTTAAAGATAGTCATTTGCATTTCCTAGGAATGTATTCTCAAACACGCTACAAAATCTATGAGCTAAACTTTCCATAATTTGCATAGAAAGGTAATTTTTATAAAAAGCAAGTTTTGCAGAGGCTATTCAAACTCTCCTTTACACAGCTGGGGTGGTCATTCAGGTGGGTAGAATCAATCTCCCCTTTCTGGGTTCACATCTTTGTGAGGACCCTGCCAACCCTGGGAATTTGACAGGGCTCCTTTGCAGCTTCCAGGAACCATTTAAATTCACAGCCTTTGTAAGAACTGGATGTAAGACATTGCGGCGACACTGACGTTCTAACTCAGCTGTTAGAGCACAAACCATCACAGTGCCAAAGTTTTCGAGGGATGACTTTAATTTTCTCAGCTGGATTAACACAGACCACATACAAGGTCTGTCCCGAAAGTATCATCTGTGAAACTTTTAATTATATTGACTTTGGCTCCGATACTTTCGGGACAGACCCCGTGCGTGTTTGTCCTACGTCCCATGACCACTCTGAGGTAATGACATAACTTGTCATCCAAATGGGACACTTCTAAGAGTGAAGGGGGCTATAGTTAAAATAATTTACAGGAAAAATAGGTAAGCAGACTGGAAAGTATAGTCAATTTTGTTCCTTCCCCCTCCCCTAAACCCCCATCCCATCCTCCCCTGTGACTTTGTGAAAAGCAGTGGTTACGGGGGCAGGGGGGTGCATGTTGGTGAGGCCCTACCCCCAGCACCCCCCACCCCCAGTTTCACATTCAGATTATGCCATTATCAATATATGAGACCCCATGGAAATGGCTGAATAGTGGCCTCCACAGGAATGTGTGTGGCTCCCAAATGCATGTGGGAAACTCAGCTCTGTCCTTGGTCTACTCCTCAATTGCCAACACCTGCCCCATGTCACAGCCACCAGCTCCTTCAAGCCATTTATATCATGGAACCTAGAAGCACCCAAACTTGCTTCAATACCTACAGCTACAGGTAAACAATACTGACAACTCAGGTTAACCAGCATTTAGCTTTGACCGCAGAAATTGATATAGAATCGCAGATTTGAGAGAACCCTGGAGAACATGGTTGCTCCATCCACTGACCTTAATAGAAATGGTTTCAGTCACAGAATAAATTTTATTGTTAGAATTCGTCTGAAGATGGGGCTTCCAAAGTTTATTTCAACAAATTATTCTCTTATTTGCCAACGTGAGCAACCAGAAATTCCTTCTGTTTCACATGCACCACAGTTCAGGATTTACATTTCTCTTCTTGTCGGCCAATGTAGAGCAATCCGTGCATTGCTCTTCTTTGCAGCCTTTAATTATCTTGTTCCAAGAGGTTTCATAATTATTTTTGTTTACATAGACTAGTGATTTTCAACCAATGTGATGCAAGAAATTTTAAAACATGAAATACCTATTTAGTCAGGGGCACTGACTTATTTTCGCTTAGATTGTCAAATTAAAAAAGAAAAATGACAACAGCCAACTCAACAATAGCCATTGGTGTAACTGAATCAAAATTATACCTATTTTTGTCATAGCAGCAAAAAAATACATTTTTTGATGTGCTGCAGAATTTTAGTAATTAGTTTATGAGTGCCCCAGATGAAAAAGGTTGAAAGTCAATGACAGACTATCAGAGATTAAAGAGAATAGTTTTCCTATCTCTTATTTCTAGATCCTGGAAAACTGAGTGATAATGACAACAAATCTTTGCGGGTTTTCATAGAGAAACCTAACACTTGGCCGTAGATACCCCTTCACCACTTATTTTTAAGTATGTGTTTCACATCTGGAGAACTCAAGGCAATTGTGTCTCCCCACCCCCCACCCCCCATCTTGGTCTTTGGCTTCTAAGCCCTCTTCTGATGTATCTGATGTATTGAGGACATTTGGCTTCATTACTATTCTTCTCTGCCCTTATTAAACCAATGAAGAGGGAAGACCTTTAAAAACTAGTTACAGATGGAAAAGACCTGTAAGAGTCTTCTCTTGGGAGGACACGCAATGCCTTGTACTTACTGCATGCTAAGTATATTTGCTGAATTGAATTCATTTCAAGCCCAATGTTCAAACATGTTTGCAATGTCTCCCAGGAAGACCCTTCTGTCACCTACCCTGAGATTCAGAATATTGCACCAGTAGGAAAATTCTGCTTATAGGCCACTCTTACGAGATACGTTGAATGGATCCCTTGCCTGCAGGATCCCATGGATCTAGTTACATGCTGAATGGTGCCCAGCTCTGTGACCTTAAAAAAATCAGGCTCTCTGACCCTGGTGTCCTCACTTATAAAACACAGAACATAAACTAGAATCAAACTCTAATCTATCAGTTTGTAAATTCCATGATTTTATTCTTCTATCTGCATTTCCTTACATTCTTTTTTAAAGATATTGTTCACATGAAACATTTTCAAAATGTAGGAAAAAAAGATGCTTCTCTCCTTCTCTGCTTCCCTCCCCTCCCTTTTCTCTAAAAATAATTTTTTTAATCTTTAAAAATATATAGAAAATTACAAACAATAATAAAACAACCAGTGACCATCCACTAATATATAACATATGTTGAAATTTTGACATAATTTCATGAAATTTCCTGTTTATAAGAATTAAATGAAATAAGCAAAATATATCTGAAGCCCTGTTTGAGGACTTCTTTGATGTCTTTCCACTTCAGCTCCTAAGAGCTTAGTACTAGCATCCTAAATGAGCATGCTTTTTGTTTCCACCTTTGATTTTATATTTACACAATATGTTCAAATATCCATAAATTATAATCAGTGTGTTCTGTGTCTTTTTAAATTTTATATAAATGATGTCAGCTTACATTCTTAAATCCCTCTTTCTTTTCACCTTAATTTCTCTGAGAGGTTTAAGATGAACACTATTATTGAATCAGCCTGATGAAATTTTGCTCAGTTTATTTCACATACCAAATCCCTTATTAATCATTTCTGTTTTTCTCTTGGAAGTACATTTTGATTTATATTCAATTTCATTTAACTGTTTGCTCTTCCTTGTCACGATCTAAATGTGCATTCTGGAAAGGGAAAGAAAAATGATCACTCAATATTCCAGAACTTAAGTATTAAATGAAAAGAACAATTATAGAAAATTATACCATTTTGTAGTGCAGTTTCTCTAAAGCATCCTTAACAGCCTCCAGTTTATTTGTCCTGAGTAGAAACAACTTCTACAGGATGAAGAATAAAGACTAATGGTTTCAATTCATTTATAACCTGTTATACCAGTCGTAAACATATAACCAGTGTCCTTTGGGAAAGCTCACAGAAAAGATTGCTAAACACTTCGATGAACTGATAAATTTCTCATTCATCAACATCGTCTCTTTTACAGAATAAGCACTAGGGGAACTTCTGCCTTACAGAGTACAATAAAAAAATACCGGCATGTCATAAAGGTTCTGTGATAATAGCAATGACAGTCACTCTTATGGATATAAGGCACAAGGGAAAAAGTATTGAAACAAATCTAAACAAATGTTAACCTTTATATGAGCTAAAATCACATACCCTATAATTATTAGGCCAAAAGAAAATTAGAGTCAATGTGATTAAATCCCCTTCAGCTAAAAATGGGTGGGGGTGATAATGACCACTTGCTTTGGAACATCTCACATTTATCAGAGTACAAAGCAATATTTTAACATCCAGTAGAAAATACAACTTCTTGCATTTCATAAATATTGTTGCTGTGGTGTACTGAGAATCTGGGCTATTTAATAAAGTTATGTAAGTCAATGAATGGTCAAGCTAAGTTCTGGAGCCTGATGGAAAAACCAATATTAAGCATTCAAAGAAGGTCTTGCTGTTACACAACAGAAAACATTTCTAAAGCAAATGAATTACTGTGCATCTGAAATCATGAGCAAAATAATTCCCCATCTGGGGAACGTCTGCCAGATTGGCAGATATCCACCTGGGCAAATGGTCCTTTTCTAAGGTCTTAAGAGATGGGAGGCATACGAGAAAACTCAGATTAGTATCCAATGGAGTGTGTCAGACTGAAGCATTCAGTTGTAATGTTAAACTATATGCCATCCCACTGAGACTCCAAAATCAAAATTCAAAAAAGAAAGCCTCTTTGAACAGCTTTCTAACTTACCAAAAGAGTATGACAAAACACCTAAGGAAATCAGACATGATGGTGGGAATTTCTTAACCATGAAAAAAACAATCTTAACACATGAGGCACTGTTTACCGATCCCTAGAAAATAACAAGTCAAACATCCAATGCAGACATTGGTGTATTTCCCTCCTACCTTCCCAGGTCCTTATCCTTCGTTACTGCACAAAACAATCATTTCACAGTTATTCTTCGCTGTTGGAAAAAAGTCTTTTAAAAGATTTAAATATTATATTGACTTAATAATAGCTAACATTTATGTAAAACACTGTGCTAAGCACTTCATATGCACTTTTTCATATTATCTTCATAATAACCTGTATAAAGTGTTATGGGGAAGGAGGATAGGTGTATAAATAACCCAGTGAAAATTTATCTCAGCAAAAGGATATAACACAAAAAGACCACATAATAAAAAGTTCAAGTTTGGTGTAGCTTGATGTAGGGCTCAATGTCAGGACCCATTGTTCTTTCTCATGGTCCCCTGATTGGCCTTCTCTTGATTAGCCTTATTCTCCACTTGGTTTGTGTCTCATAATTTCAAGATAGAGGTCAATAGATATGAACCTTACTTCTTATTCAATCAGGTCTAGTGGATAACATGTCTGCCCCTATTTTAGCATTCTCAGCAAAGCTCTCTGGTTATGAGTGATAATCCTTGCATCAGTCGCTGAGGCCAGGGAATGCAGAATGCCATTCTCTGGGGAGGTAAAGTCAAGTCCCACTCAGAGCACCTGGAATGAGATCAGGGAAAAGGGCGATTTCTTAGGGAAATTCTAGAAGGAGAGTAAGTGAATGCTGAAAAATATCTGAAACAAAATTTATATGACAAAACAGAAAGGCTGAAAATATTCTGGGTGAAGAATAATGGAGTATAATGGAGAAGCATAATGGGAAATAAACATGGTTTCCACCTAAGAAACAGTTAATTACATCTGCAGAATACAGCAATTGAGCAGGGAAAGACAACACTGAATGGGCATAGTATATCCAAAGTATGGAAGGCCTTCAATTAGACCTTTATGTTTAAACTAGATTTAATAGACAATAGAATCATTTTATAGACTTGACTAAGTCTATAAATAAGATAAAAAGTAATTGTGAGGAAATGAGCTTTCTGGAATACTAGAAAGTTAGCTGTAGAGATGTGATACAGAGATACCTGGATATCCACTCTACTTTCATTAATGCCCCACCTCTGAAGTCTTGGACTTACTGATGCTGAGTTTAACCTAAGAACAAAAAGAATGTTTATAAATATTCCCTTATCTGGAAGCACATGGACTATTAGTGTGACTTTTTCTGGAATATTGATATAATTCTTGATATTCAAAGGATAAGAGCTTAGCAAGAATCGTGCTTTCATGATCTAAAAAGAACTAGGTACTATTGATGGCAAATCCAAGGACCTATTGAAGCTCCACCTATTGAATGCTCTACATTCTCCTCCCCACATAGCTTCATTGATCGCAGTAAGATTGTGTATCTCTGAAGTCCTAGCTGGTGGCACAGTGGAAAAGGCGCCAACCTGCAAACCCAAAGGTCACTGGTTCAATAGCCCAGTCAGGGCACATAACCAGATTGCAAGCCAGGTCTATAGCTGGAGGCAGGTGAAAGGCAACCATACATTTATGCTTTTCTCCCTCTCTACCTCTCTTGCTTCCCCTCTCTCTGGAAATAATAAATAAAATCTTTAAAAAAAATAAATAAGAAGATTGTATATCTCTGGGTATTTAACAGAAGAACTTAATAAAAGTGTACACCTGAGGGTAGGGCAGAAGGAGATATATTATATGTACATGAGAGGGTTTTTGTGACAACTAACTATGATGTTGCTATCAGAGCATAGATGGGAAAAGACCCTCCTCACATGTACATACAATACATCAGTTGCTTATTCTGGATGATTTCTCCACAATTTAGTTGTAATTTCAGATTGGTCCTGGGAGGAGGTTAGTGTAGCTCCACTTACTCCTCTGCCATCTTGGACCAATTCAGCAATTGCTTTTTGAAACTTCTACCTAAAACAAGTGTGCAAGCCCTGGCTTGTGGCACAGTGGATAAGGCGCCAGCCTGTAAATCCAAAGGTCGCTGGTTTGATTCCCAGGCAGGGCACATAATCAGGTTGCAAGCTAAGTCTCCAGCCAGGTCCATAGCTGGAGGCAGGTGAAAGGCAGCCATACACTGCTGTCTCTCTTCCACTCTGCCTCTCCTCCTTCCCCTCTCTCTGAAAATTAATAAAATCTTTTTTTTTAAACAAATAAATAAAACAAGTGTGCATATGTAACTTGATGCAATAGGGTATTTGCATGATTGGGCTAAATGCAGGAGAAGAAAAAGAGTATAAGGCATCACTTTCAGAATATTCATAATTTCCAAGAACACTGAATTAAAATGGTCTCAAGACAATTCAGCTAAAGAATGAAGTACCTAACTTCTGTGTTTTAAACATGATTCTCTTTGGGGCATAATTAAAGTTGCTGGATCAGAGCCAATAGGAATAAGGCGAAGCTGGCAGGAAGCCCAGCATCTCCAAAGCAAGAAATCTTGGGAAAAAGCAGTGCTTTTTTTCTTTCTTTCACCTTACCTTACAATCTTGGCTTGAGGTCACACTTTCTTTGGTAGCTAAGGAGGATAATTAAAGAGCTACCCCTCCCCACTTTCTTCAGTGAAACATGGGGAAATGCAGTAGAAGATGAAGATTGTAGACCTTGGGGAAATTGTGAAATGGATACAATTGAGCAGAGGGTATAATCCCAAGTGCCAGAAGAGAAAAATGTCAGGGTTTTTTATTAGAAAATGTCTTTTATGGAGAGAATAACCAAAGGGATTTGAGACAGAGAAAACAGAGACCCACTGGAGATACTGTTGCCATTACGTAGAACACCAGCATAAGGGACAGAGCCAGACACACAGGGCAAGCAGGAGTGGGGTCGGTGGTGAGAGCCTCTCGCCCCCAGAGCGCCAGGCCTCCATATCCACCCAACCTTCAATGCCAGAGAAATTGAAAGGGCAACCCATGTCCAGCCAGTTCCACAGAAGCTCAAGGATCCAAGCTGGGAGATGGCCAGGCATCCGCTGAGACGTAACTTGAAGGAGGGAAGAACTCCCAGCTCTCAGAGGGAAAGAGTGTGAGAGAGAAAGCTGCATGCTTCTGGGGTTAGGCCCTTAGGCCTGGGATGAGCTGCCCAGGGCCCGACACTTGAGAGAAACCTGTCTATTGCTTCACCAATGTATTGTCTGATATACACTGTCAGGTAACAGCAAATGCAAAAAGCAAAACAACCAACCATGAACAAGGGGTGCACTTCAGCCAAAAAAGGTTTGGAATCAAGTCCTCACACCAAACTATTAAAATGCTCAGGGAAAAAAAAAAAAGGAATATACTCAGAGGCAGAAGGTGGCCCTCTCCATGGCCCTAAAAGTTTGTAGGCCAAGAGAACGTTCAATGTCCCCACAGCGCTGACTCCAATGAGGTATGTTATAATTTTTTACAAAAGAAAGTCACCATTGCTTCAGCAATATTTTGGAATGGTGTTGTGAACTCAGGCCTGAGGTTTGTGCAACAGCAAGAATTGGTGGGGACCTGGGTGTGTGCACAGTGTTACCAATAGCAGTGTTCCACCACCACCCCAGGAAACCTGGGGCCACAGGAAGCCAACCCCACATTTCATAAGTCTTTGTATTCTTGGCTATCAAACCAGGAACTTAACATCACTGGGAGTGTAAGTGTGTTGGGGGTGGGGGAAAGAGGGAGGGGGTGTGATCTCTTTGGCCAATCTCTAATCCACTTGACATGTTATATGAAAAAAAAAAAATGTTTACCAAAACCAAACAAGCAGGAGTGTAATTTCTGGAATGAGAAGTCAGAAGCCTCTGGATTTTTTTTTAATAAACTTTTTTTTTTTAAGATTTTATTTACTATTTTTAGAGAGAGGGAAAGGAGAAAGGCAGAGAGGGAGAGAGACATCAATGTATGGTTGTCTTTCACCTGCCTCCAGCTACAGAACTAGCTAGAGACCTGGTTTGCAACCTGGTTATGTGCTCTGACTGGGAATCGAACCAACAACCTTTGGGTTCGCAGGCTGGCTCCTTATCCACTGTGCCACCAGCCAGAGCTGCCTCTGGATTTTATACTCTATCCATTTCAAACATAACACGATTCACCATTGCTTAAAGTGCTTCTGTTTCTTTGACTGAAAGGTAAAGTTTAGCTCACAAGTACTTTTCATTTACATCTCACAGGAGGCTATGAAATGTAACTGAAAGACACTATGATCTCTGATGAATTAAGTGTAATTGTTATCGTTACCTGAATCTATATAGATATAGATAGATAGATAGATAGATAGATAGATAGATATGGCATGTGGTCCCCGAGAGCTCCAACATGGCATGCTTGCCCACTTGCCCACATGCTCCAGTGCCTATCCGGTGGGTAGTTCAAAGCCTTGGATCTCTGGGCACTGAGTCTTATGGCAACCCTAGGTCTTGTGCTCCTCTAAGTGGCACTATCTGGCGAGCATAAAATTTTAGTCCAAAATAAATGTGCCAATAGTTGGCTTGCTGTGGGTACAATTAGTCACTTTCTCAGAATGAGGAGCAAAGGGCTAATTGTTCTGCAAGTGGACAATTGCTGCTGTAATTATTGGCCTCTGCAATTTTTCTTCTATATATAATTGCATATGCGGATGAGGAGTGCTTGGGCTGTCTTCTTGCAATTTCACCCATGAGGCTTCTCATTGTTACGCTCGGGTTTTTTTCCGTCACAGTTGGTTTTGCTTTTCCATGATTGTCCTTTTTCACTCCATAAAATATAAATGCAAAAACAGTTTTTAAAAAGTTTTCCAGAACAATTTAAATACTGAATCAGCCCTTTAGTCATTGAGTTTGTTTTAAAAGGCAAGTTTCTGGCTGAAGTTTATGGAATCGTAGAAGAGAATGAAGCTGGAAATTTCCCCTCAGTTCCCACTACCAGCTCTTCTTGTAGTCTCTGCTCTTCTCAAAGTCTCCAAAAGAAGATTCATGGCCTCTGTTTGGAACTGCATGTCAGTGTTATGTCTCTGACTCTAACATGTCCAAGCCTTCTCAGTTCCTAGACTCAACTCAGGAGTTCCAGGTTCATCATGGTGGTAGTTAGTTCACTGTTAACTTCTTTGGACATGGTGGCACCAAATTTGTTATCCTTCGGTTTGTAGCCAAAAATCATCTTGAGAGGTAAACTCATCTGTTTTAGGTTTACATGTGAAGTTTTCTGTAAAATGCTTTTGGAAGCAACTGATCTTTCTCATGATGCATTTGGTCACAATCTCCTCAGCTTCATTTCACCTACATCCCCAAACCTTTACTTAACTCGCGCTACAAATGGGTCTGGGTAATAGGCGGCCTGAAGGAGAAACTTGCTTCCTTCCGATTTGCAAAGATGCTTGAGAACTCCTTGTACGGAAGGACATCCCACTGTGTCCCCGGGCCCACAGCATGGCTGGCTGTCCTAGACTGTCAAGGTCCGCGGCATCCACAGTGCTGCAGGCTGCTCTTCAGATGAAAACTCTGAACACTCAAGAAAACTCTCTTTATCTTTGTGAACTCTCCTAATGCAAGAAAGTCCTAAAGCTTGATGCAACATTTATATAAAGGATTTGGGGAGAATCATGCCATTAGGCAATGCTTTTATTTTTATTTTTCTTGTTCTTTCACTGGTTCCAAATACAAGTGAAACGTGCTGAAAGGTGTAATATCTACCTGCTGAAGTTGAGAAATAGGCTCCAGTGAAATTATTTGCTACTAAAGGTAAATCTGCCTGTACCTCGATAGCAACGTGCCTGCACATCTTTCTGGCAGCCTCAAAGTAACATTCAGCTCCCCGCTGTCTGATCCCCTAAGAGCTGCCACCTGAAACACACACCCATCTAAGAATGTTAATAACCACTACCAAAATCATGCATTGCATTTGCAGCGCCCAAACCCCCCTTTCTTTCTCTTCAAAGTGAATAGGATCCTAAATGGACCACATTTGCTTTTATGAGGATGCATTTGCAGTCAGCCTCAATACATTCCAGGCACTTCAACAGCGTTAATAGAAGGGGTGGTAATCTGAAGAGCCTTATTTTTGTCCCCAGTGTTCATCCCAAAAGGAAACGTTCTTCTTACTAATAATAGAGGATGTGACCAAAAACATTGAGTATATTTGTCTGTTCCTTGTTCATTTGCCAAGGCCGATGTTTCCATCAGAGTTCCTTTAGAAAGGCCAAACCAAATCACCTCTTTGTTACTTGCCCTGCCAAATGCCAGGATATGGCAGTTTTTGTTTAGGAGACTCAACTGAAGACCAGCATCCCCTCCCACAACACACAAACCAAGTTAACACAATAATGAGCTAGGGGCCAGGCCTTGTTTAGCACATTACATATGTTAATTCACTTAATTCTCACAGCAGTCTCCTGAGGCAGGTTACATCAGGATCCCCATTTACCATCATGGAACCTAAGATACAGAGGTATTAAGTAACTTGCCCAAGATCACATAGCTCATAAGTGGTGTTGCTCTGGAAACACTGCTCCTGACCACTCTAGGATGTCACCTCTGTTTTAAGACAAGGTAGATTGACCTGTTGCCCTGTAATTAGCGTCAAGAGTGTAGAACCAAAGAGAAGGGCGACATCGCTCTCCCCTAGCCCTTAAAGCCGGAGCTTCCCGTATGCCTCCTGCTATCACAGCTCATTTGTGATTTGGCTGGACTTCTGACTTCTAAATCAGATGTGCTAAAACATCTTGGGTCCTGGTGCAATACAGGTTCTTCCTGATAAACTGCGAAGTCTCTGAGGAAGTTTATAGCAGAGCACATGCCTTAGACAGACAAGCTCATTATCAGATTATGTGTCCAAAGAAATAACAAGCAACACACAGGGGCCTGTCACATCGCATTTGTAGCCATCAGGCATTTATTAACAAGAGTCCCCCAACTTCAGTGCTTATTGGTAATTTTCCATGAACTGTGCAAGCCAGCAAACAAGAAGCAGCTACAGATACACCTGGTGCCACTCGCTTCAATCTCCTGTGATTTGGCCTGTCTCCAAATACCACATAATAATGACTTTTTTTTTTTGTTAGTCTGTATATAATATCTTTATCATTAAGTTTTAGAAGCTATTAGGCCTTGTGATAATTTGATAGGAACTGATTTGCAGTTGTGTTTTAAACATAAGCTGAATTATTTTTCAAGATGTATTTATTCTGATAAAATTCTTATGCCCTCATTTTGAACGACTTCAGCAAGCTCTGTATAGGCAAGGAGCTGAAAATAGAATTTGGCACCAAGCAATATTCTATAACATCAATGCTTCCCCTGTGGAAAGAAAAATGTCACCGGCAACTTTTTCTGCACTCAATTTGATCAGCTGAAGCTCAAGAAGATGCACGAGGGGATCCAGATTTGTGTTCCACGTGTTTTCCTGGGTGCATAGCCAAGCTGTGATCTTCCACCTCCTCCTGAAGTCAGTGAGCTCATTGCCCTGGCTGATGTCCACCCAGCTCGCCCACTTCCAGCTCAAAGCCAGATCAATAATATTAAATAACTGTAATTTTAAAAAGTGTTTAATCAAAGAAGAAATGGAATATCAGAAATATATTTATTTTACGATATAATAAAGCTGACAAAAAATAACCTGATCAAAATGAGGGACAGAAGGCTTGGGAAGACCTTCTCCCTACCCAAATAAAGAACAGCATCACACTGGGCTAAATTAATAGTGGTTTAAAAGCTTGTAACAGTGGGTTATTTTATCATAATTTTAGGCCACAGAATATTTTCCTCCTCATCAGAAGTTTGTAAGCAATATGTAAAACTTCTTTCTGGTTCTCTAGCCTATAGTCTTCCAAGTTGTCTTCTCATAACTGATTCTTCACAGTAACTCAAGAAGAACCCAGCAATCTGCCTTTAGCTTACCATCACTGGTTTCCAACTGAAAACAAAAGAGGAGTCCAACATTTGGCCAATGGCCCAGTCAACCACTTCCCTTGCCAGGAGAGTTTTTAAACAGGTGCTGCCACTCTCAGGGGTGGGGGCGGCTAGAAATGTGGATTTTGAACAGCAAACCCTGTTTGCATTCTGTCCTTGACTTCTCTCTGGGTCCTGAAATGCTTAACCAGAGGCCTACAGATCACGGAAGATTCTTTTTTCTCCACTGAAAGCAAAAAGAAGCACCAAAGCCAGGCTTATCAAAAAGGCAATTTTCAACAGTACTTTAATTAAGTATTAACCTTTCAGTGAAAAATTATAAATGACATGAGAACGTAAACATTAACCAACCACATTTGAGGCTTAAGCTGAACTGCTTCCAATATTAAATGTATCTATGTAAGATGTCAGTTAAAAGTTCAAAACCTTGATATCAGGCATGGTTCAGAAGAATGGTTAGAGCCATGCATGGAAGTCTTCAGGGAGAATTTCCAAAAAAACTGACATATTTTGACCAGTATTGAAGGTTACTTTTGGCCTGAAGATCAGTTTTCTTTCCATTCTCTAGGGCCTACCAGATGATTGAGAAAATCTTAATAATACTAGACATGTTTACAAGTCAGACTCAGTCAATTTGAGAGTCAGGATCTATAATGCTCTTTCCCTTTCCTTTACAAGCTGATAGATGGACCTTGACTGACATCCCTTCACCCCTGACTGATGATATTGCTGGTTCTAATCTCCCAAATTCCTTTCAATCTGCTCAGTGATGAGAAATGGCTCTCCCTTCCATTTGGCTGACAGATGCCACAAACTGCACATTACTTTGTCAACTCTGAAGTCAGGGCACCAATAATATCCACAGGGACAAAGTTGATAATAATCTTTTGGTATGAAATAGTCTTTTAGAGAATTAGATAAATGTGAAACTCTCCACCTTGTCAAGAGCCTCCCTTGAGGCCACCCTGCTCATTTTGACAGCCCAGGTGGCAGACCCAGCATGCACCTGAAGACATGAATATTAGTTCTCAGGCCCCTACTTCCCACATCCTGTCTCCCTCCACCTAATTCCACAAAGCTCCCATTGGCCACACTGTTTTAAATATATTTCTAATTGAAGTTAATGGGGTTACTTTGATAATAAAGTTATATAGGTTTCAAGAATACAATTCTATTTATCATTCATCATCAGTATATTGTATTGTGTGTTTATCTCTCAAATCTAGTCTCCTACCATCATCATTTATCCTCTTTTACCCTTTTCTAATTTCCCCCACCCCTCTTTCCCTCTGAGAATCACCATATTGATGTGTGTGACTATGAATTTTGTTTTGTTTTGTTTTGTTTGCTTAATTCCTTCTCCAATTGCACCCACCCACCCTATCTCTCCCTGCTCTCTGACAGCTGTTAATCTGTTCTCTGTGTCTATGAGCCCATTTCTATTGCATTAGTTTATTTTCCTCATTAGTTTCTACATGCAAGTAAAATCATTTGGTGTTTGTCTTTCTCTAACTGGCTTATTTCACTTAGCATACTATGTTTGAGGTCTATCCATGTGCTGTCGCAAAAGGTAAGGTCCTTTTTTTTCTTTCTTTCTTTTCTTCTTTTTACAGTTGAGTAGTATTTCATTGTGTTAATGTACCACTGGCTACTAGAACACTTCCCCCAGCTAGATTACCAGCCCTGAGGTCAGAACTTTTGTTCATTTTGTTCACTACTATATTCCTAGCACCTGGAGTGTGGCTGGCACGTAATAGATGCTCAATAAATATTACTGAATGTGAGGAGCGTATCAGGCCAATGATGGGCCTCCCAGGCTCCAGCAGAGGAGTAAAAGGAGAAGACTGGCAGAGGGAATAGCCAGCTACACAGGACAAGAGAGCACTGGGCAGTGTTTCCAGGTGCCGGACTAAAAGAAAGGCCTCACTTACCTCCCTGGCAGCTCAAGCTGTGCTATCTCTCAGCTCTTCGTACTATGGTTGGTCATACCAATCTGTTCCAGCTTCACTTATGGGATGTACCCAATGTCTGCCCCGCGGAGATTTCTAAACATGAATCATTCCGCACACATTCATGGAGCGTCTACGTGTACCAGGAATGTTCCAGATACAAGGTATATAGCATTGAGACAAAACTCACTACCTTTGGAAAGGTTATGGTCTAGAGGGTGTGGCAGAAAACAAGTAAGCAAAACCTGTAGTGTTAGATGTTGCTGGGGAAGGTCTTGTTCCTTGCTTGCTTAAACCATCCTTGACTCCCTACTGTCTCTAGACAAAACTCAAGCCCCTTATGTCCAGGAGCAGACAACTCTTTTGCATCCACTCCTCCAGCTCCACACTTGCTACATGCACTCCACCTTCTAGGCAGAATGAGCTTTTTACAATCCCTTAGTGGTGGCTTTTTCTCTCAGACATCCACATCTTTGCCCATACTGTTCCTTCTGCCTGGAGTGCCCTTCTTCCGTTCCTCTACCCTGTTTGCTAGTTTAACTTGCAAACTCAATGTATAGTTTAAGCATCATGTCTTCCAGTAGTCTTTCCCTGACACTCTGCTCCACTCCATTTCATGTGAGGAAATGGAGTGGAGCATTTTTATCTTTCCTATCTCACTGGAAACATCCCTACCCCTGGACCTGCCCCACCAGGTAGTAAGTGTGTATTTCCCCACTGTCTGGGGAGATCCTTGACCTTTCTATCCCCTGAGTGTTTAACCCATTGTAGTCAATCGATAAATATTTGCTGAATACATGGATGAATGGAGGGATGGGCAGATGTTTGGATAAAAATATGAATAGATAGAAGGAAAGTGTTATGGGATGAATTATGTCCCCCAAAACTTCATAAGTTGAAGCCCTAATCCCTACTACCTCAGAGTGTCTGTTTGGAAACATACTAAGATGAAATTGGGGATAGACACACACAGAGGGAAGATCATATAATCTTCAACCATCTACCAAGGAGACAGGTCTCAGAAGAAATCAACTCTGCCAGCACCTTGATCTTGGACTTCCCGCCTCCAGAACTGTGAAACGATAAATGTCTGTTCCTTAAGCCACCCCCAGCCTGCGGTATTTTGTTACAGCAGCCCTAGCAAACAAATACAGGGAGAGATGAATGAATAAAATGAAGAATGGATGGAAATAAAGTAAGATACATGGATGATGGGAAGGAAAAGTGGGTAGATGAAAATGTGGATGAATGGGTGAATGGATGGACGGATGGACAGAAGAATGGAGAAATGTTACCATCCCCACAGCCTCTCTATGGCTCTGGCCCAGTGCCTTTTCTCAAATTCCTGATCTTGTCTCTGGCATTCTGCTCCTTCCCAGCAGGTCACAGCCTTTCTCAGTGTGCAATAAGCAAGACTCAGCAATTGGCTTTCACTCCTCCCTCTTCCCATGGTCCTCAGCCTCCTCTTCTTCCCCTGATGTCTTTCTCCCAGCATTGTCTCTCCCATCCCTAAAACCCTATTTGTACATGGCCCCTTTAAACAGGGACCCCAGCCTCCAGGCTGCTGGAGCCTCCCAGAATTTAGATCCATTATTTTTCTCCACCGAGGCCAACCTCAGCACCTTCGTGGGTTGTCATTTGCCAATCTTCCAGGATCACATTTGGTGGCTGCATCTTATCCTGTCTGAGGATAAGACTCAGACTGTGCTTATGCTCTTTCTCCTTCTCATCTCTTGAGTTTAGAGGTTGTAGTATATACCCTGGACCTGGACCTGGACAGCCTGCATCTAAACTCAGTTCTGTTACCCTCTTAACCATGTGACTTTGGTTGAGCTGTTCACAAATCTCTCTGCCTCAACTCTCGCAGCTGGGTAATGGAGATAATGGTGGTCCCTGCCTCATGGGGGTCACAGTGAGGACTAAATGGTGCTCAAAATAGTGCTGAGCTCTATCAGGTTCCTGTCATCATAATCTACCCCAACTTTTCACAAATGCCTCCAAACCCACTCACTGGAGCCAATTTCTGCATTATCTCCTCCCAGCACACCTCTGATTTTTCTATTTCTTTTATTTTTGACCAAACAGGACTTTTTTGAGCTCATACAACTGGGAAGGACTTCGAAGAAGACCCAGCCAGGTCCCTCCCCTTTCACCTCATCCGCTTGTCAGCTTTGGTTTGTCCTGCAGCCCAGCTTCTTCCCTGAGATGACAGCCTGGCACGGCATCTGGTTTTTCTATTATATTCTCACATCTTTGGTCCTAGGTCCTGCTCGAAAGAGCCTGCTCTGACTCTTCCCCAGTCTTTGCAGGCTACCCCATTGCCCAGCTGAAAATAATTCACAGGGATTGGGGAACAAAGGGAGGGGCTGGCCTTCAGAGGGGATAGCTATTTTTCATCACAGTACCGTTTGGTTCTTTTCATTTCTGTGCACGTATTACTATGATAACATTTAAGTAAAATAAAATGTTTCCTCACAACTGGCAGGTGGTTCAAAGATAACAGAACTGAAAACGATGGCCAGCTCATCTTTTCTCTTTTTAATTGTGGTAAAATGCACATTACATGAAATTTACCATCTCATTCGTTTTTACATGTGCAGTTCAGTAGCATTAAGTACGTTACTGTTGTCGTGCAACCATCAGCACGGTCCATCTCCAGAATTTTTTTAAGCTCACAAAACTGAATCTCTATACTCATTTAGTAATAATTCTCTGCTCTCGCTCTCCTCACCCCAATCCCTTGTAACTACCATGCTACTTCTTTTTTTTTTTTTTTTTTTTTTTTTTTTAAAGATTTTATTATTTCCAGAGAGAGAGGAAGGGAGAGAGGCAGAGAGGGAAAGAGACACCAATGTATGGTTGCGTTTCACCTGCCTCCAGCCACAGACCTGACTGGAGACCTGATTTGCAACCTGGTTATGTGCCCTGGCTGGGGAATCGAACCTGTGACTTTTGGGTTCGCAGGCCGGCGCCTTAACCACTGTGCTACCAGCCAGGGCCCATGCTACTTCTTATCTCTAAGAGTTCAACTGTTCTAGGAACCTCATATACGTGGAATCATACAGTTTTTATCTTTTTTGTTACTGGCTTATTTCAGTTAGCATAACGTACTCAAGGTTCATGTGTATGTCAGAATTCTGCTCCTTTTTAAGGCTAAATAACATTCCGCTATATGTATATACCACATGTTGTTTATCCATTCACTCATCAATGGACACTAAGATTGCTTTCACTTTTTGGTTATTGTGTATAATGTTCTATAAACATAGGTGTACAATCAACTCAGCTTTTAAAAGTACATTTTTAGAGAAGAAGGGAAGGGAAGGGAAGGGAAGGGAAGGAATGGAGAGAAGAGGAGCTTATCTTCTTCTTTTTTTTTTTTTTTCCCCAAGATTTTGCATTTTTTTAAATTTTATTGTTGTTGTATTACATCCATCCCCTTTTTGCTCCCCTCTGTCCCCCTCCCCCAAAACCCATTCCCCTCAAACCCATCCCCCTCACCTGTTGTCCATGTCCATGGTTCTTTTATACTAGGTTCTTGTCTAAGCTGCTCCCCTTCTTTGCCTCTGCCTCCCCCCTCCCCCCTTATCTTCTTCTTTAACACAAAAATTAAGAAGCAAAGGGATACCAGGAAAATAAACTACCCTCCATCATTCCAGGCCATCAAATGGTTCCTTCTATCCTATTCTTTGTTTGAGAGACTAACTAAATTTCCCAAGGTAACTCAGCTGAAAAGAGGCTGAGGGTTAACCCAGGACTGACTCCATGGCCCAAAGCCTTTCTGTTGTCTCATGCTGCCTCTCAAAAGTGTGGCCCAAGCTCGACATCATGTGTGCTCAGATGCAGGAAAGAGTAGGGGACTCAAACTCTGCCTCCTTCCCCGGCAGCTGAAAGATAAAACAAAAAATTTTTCAGAGCCAAAGGAGAGCAAAAGAAGGTACAGAAAATTGAGTCTAAAGGATTCAGACATGAAGCCTTATTCCCAAACTGGAACACACTAAACTACGTGTAACAATGGTGAAAGAGAGGAAGATTTTCTGTCTGCAAGGAAATGCTGAGCGAAAGGAATCCAAGTGGCACGAAGTATTTCTAAGTCATGCGTACACAGTGAAATGACAGGTAAGCTTCAGGAGGGGGAAATGCCAGGAATTGCACTAAGAAAATCATCCACACTGGACTAATAGTGAGGCTTCCTGAGCACATGGTGTGGCTCCATCGAAGTCAGGCAGGTGTGGGCCACGGCAGAGAGCACAGAGCTTCCCAGGGCAACTCTACAGGGGCAAGAAGCACCATATTGGACATCTTTAGGGAGCACATGGGTCACAAAGTGGAAGATAAAAATAAAACAACAATTAAAACCCTTACCAAGATGAAAATAAAGCTTGCATAGAAAAACTAGTAGATACCACTATAAGGCATTAAGAAGACATTATTTTTCTTAAGAAATATCAGGGCTGCGAATTACAGGCACCAAAAAAACTCAATAAAATACTGCGCAGCATCAGAAAGGGCTCTGTGGGCAACCGGAGAGCCCACCTGGCTCTCAGATCCCCCGGCTACCATGTGCTTCCCTGCGGCCCCTCAGGAAAGCAGTGCAGGCCACATCAGTGTGCAGGGGAGGAGGTGGGTCTACAGAGGCTTTGTTGCAATCCTGAGAATGAGTTCAGGAGTCTAGGGTTTTCACAGCACAACTCCCTCCTCAAGGGTCTGACTGTGATGAGATCAGAGATGCCATTGTCTCCAGGCAGGTGACATTCAGAAGCCCCTTCTGGCTGAGGGTCTATTTTATATGCTTATTTTTGTGTTGCAAGGGGACAGGATGGAGAGAAGACTGGAAGACAGAGTGTCAAATTCTCTGACACTCTGACACTCTGATAGTAGGTACAAAAGAAACTTCAGGGAAGTTTTTCTCCGAGATGGACCTGAGCCAGGACATGGCCTGATTCCTAGGACATATTAAAATCCCCAAGTCACATCACCCAGACCTGGCCCTGATTCATGGGTCCATAGCAGCAGGGAGAGTGGTCCTGGGCTGAGTTCAAGAGGACATTCTTAGGATCTTACCTCAGACATTTTGCTGGAACTTCTGGAATGTCTAAGTCCAAAGCAATGCCCCTGCTGTCTGGAACTAGCATCTCATGTAAGGACGGTAATGGAGATTGTGATTTCTTGGGTCTACATGTCAGCACCACCAGCATCCTTTCTATCAAGCACTTGGAAATAGGGCTTCCCTGGTGCCTGGGGCTGGCACATGAGCCCCACATGGCCCTGATCCAGGGGCCAGGTCCCGAGCTCAGCCTTAGATGGCCTCACTGGAGGCTCCCAAGGGCCACTCTGATTGGTACTCAGTCCCCAGGGACTCCTGTTTGGAGAGAGAGAAGAGAGTGGGTGTAGAGACAGGAGGGCAGGCAGGCAGCTGAGGAGTGGGGAAGGCACACTGTGAGAGAAAGAGCTAAGCAGCCCATCAAGCCCCCTCAGCACTAGTAGTGATAGTTGGGCTCCAGGGCGGCTGTGCCACTCCCACACTGCCCAAAGGTGCCCCCCAGAAACAGGGCCTCTCTGTAGGTGGGGCCTCATGTGGGGGCTGCCTGCCTGGACCTTGGTCTTAGCACAGAGCTATGTCCACCACGAACGTGGGGACTCTTTCTTATTCACACAAGATGGAGCTCACACAGGTGGACAGTCCTGGGCTTCTCACCGAGGGAACCCTCAGTACATGTTGGTGGAGGGACTGTGAGACAGTTGATGAGGGTGCATGTCCCCCCTTCCCCTGGGGAGCACATGGGTTCCACACAATGAGTTGCACCTGAGTCTGGGGGGCAAACCACATCCTTGGCTGGCAAGCGGGTTATACATGTGCTGGGCTCGTTCCATAGAGTAGGTACCTACCTGATATTAACCCAGGAGCTGGGCCTCAGGCCTCTGCCTTCATCCAGAGCCTAGTGTGACAGAACCTTTGTGTGTGGAACGGAGCAACAGGTTGCTGACCAGGACACCCACACCGTCCCGTTCCCATGCACAGGCAGAAGAACCCTTATTACCATTAACCCGCCAGCTCCCAGGGCCCAAGGGATAATGCCCTCCCTGTGGCCACTCCGCAGGGATGACAAATAAGAACCATCCAGAGTGCAAGGGGATTGACCCTGCTCCACAGCTCTCTTTCAGCTTAATAGGAACAGCTGGTCAGTGAAGTGTTTGTCAGCAATTTAACAAGGCTCGAACAGCAAGAGGAATCTGCCGATAAATCAAAGGAAAGCGCCCGCCTAAGCGAGATTTAATTTAAATTCCTATTTGAGCTGAGAGAAGAACACAGTTGTGCCTTCCAGTTGTATTAGGACCAGCAAGTCCTGGGCCAGGTCAGCTTCGGCTGGAGCTCTTCCCCCTGGCCACCTTGGGTGTGATGGCCCCGGCAAGACTAAACCATAAAACCAAAGCAAACTGTGGAGAGGAAGGTAGAGGGAGATAGAGACAAGAAAGATGTGATTTCTTCTCTCACAAAAACAAAACAACCATTTCACTGCATGACGAGGCCATAAAACTCATGGCCACACACATGCTGCCCTGTCACAGCAGAGGGCAGGAGCCCTCGCACATGGACACAAACATGCCTGGTGAGGAAGAGGACTTGTTCTATGGCAATGCCACTCATCAGAGTCACAATGACATCCAGGAAAACAAGAGCTGCTTCTTTCTCACTGTCTCCCCACGCAAAGACCTGGACATAGATCTTGCAACCCATGCACAAGCCAAGGGTTTCCAGTAAGCCTTCCTCTTCCCGTGAGCTGTCACAGCTTTGCACTGCATTTGTAAACACCCTATGCAGAACAGACTTGATTCTCCCAATCATGCACATCCCATTGCTTTTTTAAATCAGAGCTGTGGACTTATATCCGGCCAAAAGCTGACTGGGGCCTAATGCATTCTCATGATACGTGCCTCAGGAAGTCACCAAAGATTCATCCCTCAAGGGGACTCTTCCAGCTGCCCTTAACCCAGGTTTTATGTCACTTTGGCCAACCAGGGCTTTCCTAAAGGCAGAGACTCGGTGTGTAGCAAAAGCTCGGTCCCCCCAAAGACTGCTGGGTAGAGGGAGTGACTCAGAAAGCACTGGGGCGGAGAAGACCAGCTGATGACAAAAGCCTGGCTTAAAGTTCATGTACATTCAATCAATCCCCACTCAATCATTCTTCCCAAGGCAGTCTGTCCTCTTGCCCATCTCCTAATTCCTCTTCATTACTCTAAGTTTGTTCTTCAAAAGCACGAGCACATGTTCCCTTGAAATCAGCATGTGTTCATGCCATAGCAACCTCATCCTCTTTTGTAATAGGTTCCAAGGTTGACAGGCCAGGGCCTGTCAAAAGTGTATCTTTCAGGAATCATGTTTGATAGTGATGGCAAGGAGAAGGCAGAAGTTTAATTTTCTCTCACATAAAAGTTCACAGTTCTAGGCTGGCACCACAATGGGCATGAATGACCAAGGCTCCTTCAAATTTTTAGTTTCACATTTTTTGCTTCTGGCTTTCATCCTGAAGGTCATCTTGTGAGCAAAGGTGCATGCATGCCAGAACACCAACTATCACATCTGGATTCCATCCAGGAAGGAGGCAGGAGAAAGAAGGAGGGTCTAAGACTTCAGTGGTAAGCGTGCAACAGACTATGTTGAATTATAATGTTGTACATTGAAAAATTATATAATTTTATTAACCAATGTTATCCCTATAAAGATTAAAATTTTTTTTAAAGAATGATTTCAAATCAACCACCCAACTTTAGAGTTTAAGATTAGAGCTTAAGAAAGCCCTGGCTGGTGGCACAGTGGAGAAGGCGCCAGCCTGCGAACCCAAAGGTTGCTGGTTCGAGTCTCCAGTCAGGTTGCAAGCCAGGTTTCCAGCCAGGTCCATAGCTGGAAGAAGGTGAAAGGCAACCATCCATCGATGTTTCTCTCCCTCTCTGCCTCTCTCTCTTCCCCTTTCTTTAAAAATATTAAAGAAAATTTTTAAAAAATGATTGAAGCTTAAGAAGCTAGAAAATAACAAACTAAACCCAAAGCTGACAAAAAGAAGGAAACAATAAAGGTGAGCGTGGAGTAAACAAAAAAGGAGGTTAGAACATCAATAGAGAAAATCAATGAAACCAAAATTTCATTCTTTGAAAATATCAACAAAATTGACAAAACTTCAGCTAGATGGAATAAGGAAAAAGAAAACAGAGAAGACTCAGGTTGCTAAAATCAGAAATGAAAATGGGGACATTACTACCGACTCTACAGAAGTAAAAAGGAATAGCCCAAACAAAGCTACTGTAATCAAAACTGACATATTGACATTAAGAAAAATATAGGCCTATAAAAAGTAATAAAAAGCCCAGGAATAAACCCTTACATGTATGCTGTAATTACTTTTAATAAGAGTGCCAAAACTATTCAATGGGAAAAGACAGTCTTTTCAAAAAGCTGGGTATTCACATGCAAAAGAATGAAGTTGGACCCTTACCTAACACCATACACAAAAATTAACTCAAAAGCAATCAAGGACCTAAATGTAAGACCTAAAGCAATAAAATTCTTAAAAGAAAACATCAAATAAAAGCAGCATAACATTGGATTTGGCAGCAATACTTTGCATATGACACAAAGTAATGAAAGGGAAAAAGACAAATTAGACTTCATGAAAACTTAAAAATTTTGTGCATCAAAAGAATAAAAAGGTAACTTTCAAAATGAGAGGAAATAATTGCAAATCACATATCTGATAAGGAATTAATATCCAGATATATAAAAAAGACTCCTAAAACAACAACAACAAGCCCCTAACAACCCATTTAAAAAATGGGCAAAGGACTTGAATAAACACTTCTTCAAAAAGGATGTATGAATGACCAATAGGCATATGAAAAGATGTCCAACATTACTAATTATTTGGGAAATGCAAATTAAAACTACAATGAGATACCACTTCACAACTGTTAAGAGTATCTAGTATCAAAAAGGAAAAAACAAAAAACAAAAAACAGAAAACCATTAAGTCCTGGTGAGCACATGAGGGCATTGAAACCCCTGTGTACTGTTGGTGGAATGTAAAATGGAACAGCCTTGTTACATACTATGGAAAACAGTATGGCAGTTCCCCCCAAATCAAAAATTGGCATGTCATCCAGCCATTCCACTTCTGAGTGTATACCCAAAAGAACTGAAACCACTCTCCCAAAAAGATAATCATGCATCCATGTGTGCAGCAGCATTATTTACAATAACTTAAACATAAGAGCAAACTAAATGTTTGTAGGTGATTAAATGAATAAGCAAAATGTGGTACATATCCACAATAAAGTATTATTTGGCCTTAAAAGGGAAGAAAATTCTGCAATACGCACAACCTGGATAAAACTTGAGGACATTATGCTAAGTGAAATAAGCAAATCTCAAGAAGACAAACATTGTGTGATTGCCTTTATATGAGGTACTTACAGTTGTCACAGTCGTAAAGACAAAAGGTACCACAGTACCACGGATGTTTCCAGGAACTGGAGGAAGGACAGAATGGGAAATTATTGTTTAAAACACATAGAACTCCAGTTTTGAGAGATAAAAAGAGTTATAGGGATGGACTGTGATGATGGTTGCACAACAATGTGAATGTACTTAATGCCACTGAATTTTACATTTAAAAATTATTAATATGGTAAATTGTGTGTTATATGTATTTTACCACAATTAAAAATTCTAAAGGTCATTCACACATCTGTGCTTATTGTATTTTCTCATTTTAATTGGGATTTTCCTGGTTCTTCATAGAAAAAATGTATTTAAGTTGGTATCTTGGACATATTGAGTATTAATTATACCACGAGATGCTGGTATCTATTTAAACATTCTAATCTGGCCACAGCCACCCTGCTTAGGCTCAGAATGCACATGCTGGCCACTTCTGGGGGCTGTGATTCAAATGCCACTCTCACTTCCAAGGCCTTGACCATGCTCTTCTCACTGCCCCAAGACAGTACCCCGAGTCATGTACCCCGAGTCAGTCTGAAACCTGTGTGGTGTTAGTTCAGTACTCAAGCCTTGGGCTGTGTTGGCTGTAATCAATCTCACTTGATAGTCGCCCACAATTCCATTCACAGATTTAAAAATTCCTTTTCTTCTGCTCCCTCCAGTCTATACTCAGGAAGGCTGGGCGCTCACCTCTCCTGCCCTACCCTTTGTACAGGGTGATCAAAGTCAACAGGGTTCCTCCCCAGTCTCTGCAGCTGCTGCACCAGCAACAATGGGATGTTCACCCCGTGCAGGGTGAGGATGGCTGACAGTTCCCCCTACAGTCGCCACAGTGACAGGTGGGCAGAGAGTGAGGTGGCTGCTCCTCAGTGCAGACAAGGAATGACCCACGGGACTTAGACCTCAGCCGCTACAGTCACAGAGCCCAATGGGGAGGCAAATAGTGGTGGCTTTTTCTTGTCTTTGCCTGGTGTATGTGGGTATAGTAAAAAAACAAATGCGTTGCACACGACTATCCTTTTTCAAATCCTTTGGTGAGAGAGGGCAGGCTTCTTGGGGCTTTTTTTTTAGTCTGGGCTATTCCCTGCTTCAAGAGCCTCTAGCCATTCATCTTCCTTCCTCCACTTTTCAGAGTCTTCTGGGCACTAGCGCTTCATGCATTTTGTCCAGGGGTTTTAGTTGTAATCAGCTAGAGGAATAGGTGCAATGCACTTACTCTATTTTGCCTGAAATCAGAAGCCCATGTTCAGTTTTAATGGAAAGTGCTGTGCTCAGGCGTCAAGGTAAACCTAACCTGACAAACAGGTGTTCACTGAGGCAAGCCTTGATTCACAGACCCTGGGCCAGGGCAACCTCGCTGTCACGTAGGGTCTTCCTGGTGTCTGCAGCTTACATTTTGGTGGTACAACTGCATCTGTTCTTACTTCTGCCTTTCTGCATCACATGAGAGGAACATTAATTCTCATTATCAGAGAGCATCAGGGCACAGAACAGCATTGGCTGAGATTTGGGGGGTGATACACTCAGGCGGACAAAGCAGTAAGGAGCACACAGAGACTTGACACGTTCCAGCTCCTTGCTGAGCTAGGCTAGCTTGGCTTTGAATGTGAAGACAGGCTGGCTCTAGCAACTCTCTACAGGCAGCAAGCAAAGCTAAGCAAGCAAGAGCCTGAAGTGTTACAGGAGAAAGCAAGTGTTTTGAACCAGTTTTTTGTGAGGATGGGTGAGTGTTGTGAACCAGGACAGACTGTCACTCCAGGACCTGATGGTCACCCCAAAGCCAGTTCTGTGGGGGAGCTTGGTAAAGACACCTGACCTTCGCGAGCATCAGAACTGTCACCTGCAAGGCAATACTGAGGATACCGCTGCCTCTGAAAAAGCCCAAAAGCAGCCTTACAGAGCAGCGTGGCCAAGTCCACCAGGGAAACAGCAACAGCCGCTGAGAGTCTTGGCTTGCCGTTCTCAGGAGATATGGATTCTCTTCTCGCCTTCTGCATGAGCGAGTGAATCCACATCCATTGTTTATGTGTCTTAAAAGCCAACATTTCCAGTGTGCTTTTGGTGCGAAAAAATGATCATCCCACAATTGGCACGGGGAGATTATTTCTTAGGTGAGGCATTTCCTTTGAGAATGAACTGCCATTTGTAGAGTTTTGTCATTTAAGATGACACATTGCCTGGCTCAGGGAACAGAACGTGAGTAAACTGACAAACTTCCCCAGGAATGTGAGAGCCGGTCTCGGCTCCTGGTGACAGTGAAGCTGGATTTGGGCGAGCACGGGCAGAGAACACCCACCTGCTTTTCACCAGGCTCCACTTCTGCGCAGTCCCTGGGGCTGGGGCAGAGTGCGGGCTGCTGACTGCAAGTCACACACGCACCACCTCACCTGGGGGCCTGCTCCTAAAGAGGGCTTCCTACTCCAGCCACTGACAACAAAACTCGTTCAAAGCAGAAGAGCAGGAAGTGGCCTTTTCTTGAGCCAAATCCAAATGGAATCCACAATCTGTGCAAAAAGCATGGGCGTGCTTCCTGTTTTAGTCACTCTGGGAGGGAGTCGCAGTCCTCACATGCATTCCTGATCCCCCCCACACCCCACTTCGTGTCTTCACTCTTCCTGGCTTCGGAAGCTTTCCTAAGGAAAACGATAAGATTATATATTAAGCTTAAAGGTATAGACACACTCATCAGTGAAAGCAATGTGATAGGGGTGTATAAGCTGCAAAATGAACTTCTTGTGTAGTGTCTGGTGAGCATACCCCTAAAGCCGAAGGCATGAACTGAATATTGCAGGGTTTTTACTAAATATAGATGGATGGTAGGGGGATGGACGGATGAACAGGCAGACTGGTGGACAAATGGATAGATGGATAGACAGGTGAAAAGGGAGGCAACCACAGGTTCCATAACCCCATAAAGCCTCTCCCCAGGGAGTGTTGGGGATGCAGTGAACCTACCAGCCTTCCTATCTTCGGTATCCTGTAGGAAAACCCAGCTCCTCCCTGGCCCTGGACCTGACTGACTGATGCATAATTAACAAGCAACACTCACCCACGCCAACATCTGTGTCTCTGCCTTTGCTGGTAGAAGAACATGGTCTCTCTTAAGAAAGAAATATATGACCCTGGGTGGTAGCACAGTGGATAAGGTGCCAGCCTGCAAACCCAAAGGTCGCTGGTTCGATTCTCCCCAAGCCAGGGCAACATAACCAGGTTGCAAGCCAGGTCCCCAGCCAGGTCCATGGCGGGAGGCAGGTGAAAGGCAACCATCCACTGATGTTGCTCTCCCTCTCTGACTCTCTCCCTCCCTTTCTCTCTCGAAATAAATAAATTTAATTTAATTTTAAAAAGAAAGAAATATAATAATAGGAAAGATCCTTCAGCTGAGAACCAGGACGGAACTATTCAGTTTCAAGGCCAACATCAACCAGCTACCACCATTTTATTCTTGTTTTAACAGTGAGTTGTCAGAATAGAAAGAAAAAATGTTGTGTTTACTGGCCCTGCAGCATCTCTTCCAGTCCCAGCAGAAGCAGGAGCCTTGGTGTTAAACAGAGCCCCTTCCCAGATGCTGGGCAGCATCATTGCTCACTTATCAGCTACAGGCACCTGCAGCCTGTTGTGGGTGAGACCTGGGAGTCTGGGACCTGCTTCCAGCCTCTGGGTCTGAGGTCGGTGGTTCTGCGGCATTAACTAGTAGACCTCTTGGTGGCAGCTGGTCAAAGAAGGGCTGAATAGCAAATCACAGAGAGCTAAGGGCAGCGCTCACCAGGGAGTTCTGCAGGGGCAGACTAGCTCCTGCCCCACACCTGCGCCAGGGAGTGCTCCCTCGTTGGCATAGGCCTTAAAGAGCCTGCTCCCTGGCCTAAGCTGGTAGGAAAGGTAGATGTGAGTGCGCCTGCAGCTAAGTCACTGGGTCCCACAGGGGCTTTCCTGGGAAGAGCCGCCTAGGATCAGCTTCCTTTACCTTCGTCCTTTTGCTACTTCCCCAACTTTATGCTCTGTCTTGCACTCT
Organism: Noctilio leporinus; assembly: GCA_004026585.1. Lineage (NCBI taxonomy): Eukaryota > Metazoa > Chordata > Mammalia > Chiroptera > Noctilionidae > Noctilio > Noctilio leporinus. Next base: position 38,869 of record PVIW01003711.1, read on the forward strand.
GGTCCTAAACTCTTCCCTTTTTTTAGCCTTATCATTGTTTACTGGATTGTGGAGGCCAAGGAAAACCTTTCCAGTTTAGATGTTCCTGCTCACCTCCCTCCACCCTCCTTAGCACATCATGGGCCCCACTGGGACCCAGATCCTCACCTATAAGGATGGACCTGAGCCAGATAGTGTCTAACCTGCCTCCTAGCCCTGGGACTCTCTTTTAGAAGGTAGGGAGTTATTTTCTTCCTCAAATGCGCCAGAACACAGATCCTGCTTCCCACTCCTGCTGGGCCCCACGGAAGAGCGAGGACTGAAAACAGAGCCATCTGCTTAGTCACAGCCTCCACCTGGATTGTCCGGTTCCAAAGAAGCCACTAGCCACGTATGGCTCTGTACACTTACAGTCAAAGTAACTAAAACTAGATAAAATTTCTATTGTGTTTACTTATTTTATTCATCAGTGTCCATGTATAATTAAAGCATATGGTACTTGTCTTTCTCTGACTGACTTACTCTCCTTAGCATAATATCCTCCAGGTCCATCCACGCTGTCAAAAAAGGTAAGATATTCTGCCTTTTCATGGCTGATAGATCCAGAGAACACACTGATAACTGTCAGAGGGGAGGGAGGTTGGGGAACCAGGTAGAAAAGATAGAGATTAAGCAAAAAAAAAAAAAAAAACTTCAGAGACACAAACAACAGTATGGTGATTACCAGAAGAAAAAGAAGGAAAGGGCGGGGGAGGATAGAAGAGGGTCAAAGGATGGTAAATGTTGATGGAAGAAGACTTGACTTGGAGTGGTGAACACACAATACAGTGTGTACAGATGATGTATTATAAAACTGTATACCTGAAACCTATATTATTTTATCACCCAGTGTCACCCTAATAAATATAAAAATGTAAATAAAACTTAAAATTCAATATTTCAGTCACACTAGTCACTTGTCAACTTCTTGGTAGAAAATGCAGAAAAACACTTCTATTATCACAGAAGCTTCTCCTGGACAGTCCTGTTCCCCACGGGATTTGGGTCCTCGGTCGGAGAAATGTCCTGACATATGAAAATGGCGGGCACAGTCCTAACAATTCTGATCTGAACCCTCATGCCCAGAATGTCCTCTTTCATCTCTAAGAAGACTTGAGCACTAACTGTGGGTCTGAGAAAGAGCCCTCAGGCCCCCAAACATGAACCCCATATTGAATCTTTAAGCAGTCACCCTCCCTGCTCTTGCCACTGTCCATGCCATGAACCACTCAGCAACACGGTCCCCATGTGCCCTATGATAGAAGTGTGAAGACTCAGAGAGGGGAAGACCCACCAGATTGGGGTGCTGTCCACCAGGAACCTGTAAGTCTTATTCTCCAGAACACTAATTTGAAGCAAGATACACACTCTAAGAATTTTTCCAGCCAATGTGTCTGGAATCAGAGGCCACCTCAGCCTCCTAAACCTCCCAACTGGTTGGGAAAAACAAACACTGAGCTGGCACTGCTTGCACTGTTAGGAGCCTCTAAGGTGGGACCTGAGTTCCTACACGCACAGCTTGGGAGACACAGGAACACTACTTGTCCCTGACCCCGAAGCACAAGCATTGGAAGGGAGGCAAGGCCAGTCAACCAGGTAGTCATACCAATGGACAGATGACTCTGCTATGGCTGTCCTTCTACCTGTTACCCCTGCCAGGCTCTGTTCCTGCACAGTCCAGGAGAGACTCAGCTGTCAACAAATGTAGGGTAAGACCGTCCCAAGTGAACATGGCCATTCTGGCCCATCCTTCCCTTTCAAATTCTCCCCCTTGATAGGTTATGGGCTGCAGACTTTTACCACTTGGTTTTCCTCCTACCGTAAGAGCTCACCTTCTCTTTCTCACTTGTAGGTACATCTGCCTCACCTTGTCCGTAAACGTTGCATGTCCTGCTTTTCTGCCTACAACCCTTCTTTCACCCTATTCAGTTTTTGCCCACTGATTTCCACTTGCTGCTGCTGAATGTACCTCCCTGCTGCTCCATGAACTGGGAACCTGGCCTGCACATGCTGCCTTCTTGCCTCCCTTGCCCCCTGGCCTGCAGCTAGGACACTGAAGGGGGACACTGGCAGGAGAGGGGAGAGCCAGAGGAGACTGGGGGGTATTTGTATCCTCTCCTTCCTGCTCTCCTTCCCCTTGTTGAGGTTCTAGTGGGCCCTCATCTTTCCTGGGTCCTTCTTTCACTTTTGCCGTGGCCACCAGGCTCCCCTTTGTCCCTTTAGGCCTAGAGATAGGAATGGCTCCTTCTGTTGCTATTATCCAGGTACTTTACAATCCTTCATTGGTTCTCTTAACCCTGCCTTGATCATACCTCTGTAAATATCCCCTTCTACAATCTCTCTGTTTCTAGCTCTTTTGCATGGATGACGTGTTTTGCCAAGACCCAGAATGATCCAATACCCTTGCTATTTGGAGCATATCTACAGTATTGCTGCCTAACATGCCCTCCCAGACATAGTGGTATAACACAACAGCAGTTGTGTATTACTGTTATTTCTCATGGTTCTGGCCATTGACTCAGCCCAAATAGGTGGTTTCCACTCTCTGTCTCTTATGACGCTCTGGGCAAATAGTGGTGGGGGCTGGACACACCTCAATGTCTTCCTCATTTGCATGGTCCAACTATCCATTGGGACCTCAGCTGGTTCACCCACCTATGGCCTTCCCATGTGGCCCTGGCTTCCTTAAAGCATGGTGGCTGGGTCACAATGGCCAGAGACTAAGAAGGAGCCATGTAGAAGCTGAAATGTTTTATGACTTGGTCTTAAAAGTCACACATCACTATTTCTATTGCATTGTATTCACTAAGGCAAATCTATATTCAATATGGGAATAGAGTCAAAGAATCTGTGGGCTTGTTTTAAAATCAGCATAAATGGTAAATTCTAATCCAACACTTTCTCCTCCCATAGCCATCTTGCTCTATATCCTTCCTCTACACCATCTTGGGTCCTCACGACTGAAAAAAAGTTTGTCTCCAGATCTCCTTTGTCACCTCACACCCATTGTTGACTCAATCTCTCAGATTTCTCTCAAATACCTCAGCCTCTCTTCCTCTCTCAGCCACTGCTCTCATTGGACCTCCATCCTGTCCATCTTGTTCTCTGGCGCACTTTCTTTCTCCCAGGGGTACTTGGGCCACCATGGAAATGCACTTCAGACCATATTACTGACCTTCACTTTCCAGAGCAAGAATCTAGTACTGAGGAACTTGCCCAGAGTCACAGAACCAATCACAGCAGAGGCAGGCTACTGGCCATGAGGGCCAGGTGCCTTCCTTCCAGCACCCTCACCACTGGAGGGGAGATCTTTGGATGTTCTTGAAAGGCGTTCTCCCACCAGATGCCTGAGACAATTTCTCTGCCTCTTCATTCCAGGACAGAAATGTGGTCTCTTATTGCTGGATTTTGCAACAAAACAATTACTAGAGAAATAAATGGCCACTTTCCTTATTCTCTTAATTCCAGTTTACCAATTGCCATTTCAATAGGCAATTTCCAGATTTCTGAGCATCATTGTCTTATGAAGGAACTATTCTTGCTCTTAAGGAACTTCCTTCTAAAATTATGCACAACACAGACAGAGGAGATAGACACACAAAGAAAGGCACTATCTTTTCTTTTTTGGGTAAGGGCTAAAGGAAGCACAAAGAAGGGAGAGAAAATAGAAAAGGATAAAGATCAGCACTGTTTGGTGGGTGAAAATAGCAAAGAACTTGATGGAATCTGTCCCCAAGAAATAATTGTGAAGCTCCGCAACTATTTATTTATTTTTGCATACGGAATCAGCCATTTTATGCAACTGACAAAATCAAGGACAATTAGACCAAATTGAGCTTTAAATTTGGATTGAAAGTGTGATTCTTCCACTGAGAACTCCCTCCCACAACATATGAAATTACTCACTAGCTGCGGAAGGCACCCGGAGCCATCAGCCCAGATAAGTGTGAGTTTATTGCTTGTCACAAATGTAGACACTGATAAGATCCCCTGCTCCTGCAGGGGCATTAGAAAGTCTAGACAAGATGCAGATTAAGGTCGCACCTTGGGGAGCATTATTTAAAGCATTAGCTTGTTTACAGTTGATTCAACTTTGGAATTGAGGAAGAAAAAGTAGCTGCAGAAACCCTGAAGTATCTGGGCTGCTGGTTTAGGTTTGTGAGAAATGGGGGTGGGGGTAGGGGGTATTGACAGGACACACACCACTCAAGAGCTAGATTTCCCCTACAATTTAATTCCCCTCACCTTAAATTTTTTTCTATCACCCTTTTTCTCTTCTCTACTTCTCCCCTCCTTTACCCACCTGGTCCATAGCAGTGGAACACCCAAGTTAAAAGTTCAGACTCTTTGAATCCGGACAGACCTGGATGGGATCCCTTTTTGCCTCATTAGTTCCATGTGACCTGGACAAATGTATTTTCTCTGAGCCTCAGGGGCCATGCTTGCCAAGTACTGGGCAGGGATGGCATCTACTTCACAGGATGTTGATGAGATTAATGAGGTGATGTGTGTAAGGCATTTAGCACTGTGCCTGGCACATAGTCAAACTTCAAAAAATGCCATAATTTTGTATTTATTCCCATTGTCATATGGCCTATTATGAATTTAGGCCCCTTTCTCCTGGTAACTGCTGTTGCTGACAGCTTCCCTTGCTCTCTCAGGCTGCTCTTCCCTTCAAGAGGCTCCATCCCTCTCAGGAAGCTGGGATGTCACAAAGATTTTCCAAGGAGCCATCAGGGTTGGGTCCAGCGAAGGTCAGGGGAGGCGCAGACAGGCTGCAAACTTCATGCTGGTCAGGAGATGCCGATGGGTGAAAATGTAAGACTTGCCACTTCCTGGAAAGGCTCAGGGAACCCGGGGACCACTTAACGAGAAACCACCTGAGCTGAAGGACCATCCAAATGTGGCCAGGCCTGCAAAACCTTCCCTCTGTGCTCTAGGTTAGTGTCTGGGCTCAAAAACCATGCCAAACCCCACCATCACAGGCCCCTCCCCCTATCCTTGGGAGCCATGTCGGGCTTTCCCTCCCTGCCTCTCTCGGGAAGGGGATGCTTCTTTCCTGCAGGACAGGGAGAGGCAGAGGCCAACTGGGCTCTGTGAGAACAGGGGCCTGCTGGCAAATGGAGCTGGACGGAGGCAGGGCAAGGAAGACCTGGTGAAGGACTTGCTCTCGGCCTGTAGATAGTTCCTGGAGTAGCCATGTTTATCTGTACCACTCAGCTCCTGACCCCGAGGGGCCAGTGGGAGTAGAGGGGGAGAGAGGGATTGATTATAGATAATGGGAGAGATGAGCACAGAGTGTGCGGTCACCTACCAGACGGGTCATGAAAGGCTTTCAGGGGAAGGAAAGGTCTGGACTAGGACATGAAGACTATCTGAGCAGAAAGCAGGGGTAGCTAGGCTATGGGGTGATAAAAGGGCAGTTTAGCATGGTGTGTGCACATGTGTGTACTACAGTGCAAGTCTTGGGGGTGCGGGGGGAATGTTAGGAGGCGGAGAGGTGGGCAGGGGCCATGTCACAAAGGTTGGGGCTACAGACCGGGATTTCCTCAAGTAGGCATAGGGAAGCCCCCGAAGATGCAGAGGCAAATGAATGCCACTGTAGGACTGCATTTTAGATCAGCCAAAACTTGTCCCTGCAGAATGTGTTTGGGTCTCAGATGGTCACACACGCAGCTGCTACATGTCCGCTTTGCTGAGCTGAAGGGACCCAAGGTGACATTATTCGCCCACACCTTGACTGAGCAACGGGAACAACACACACACTCGTGTCGGTGTCTCCAGATGCCGTTTAAAATGCATTTTTATTCTTAATCAAAGTGGCACGTGAAGGTAGGTTAGAAAAATCAAACATGACTACAAAGTGTAAAATAGAACACAACTGTCCCTGCCCCGTCTGTCTCCCTCCCAGTTCTCATTCCTCGAAAACAATGTCGTCCTCCCTCCAGGATTTACCTCCACCTTTGCAGACGGCGTACAGAGAAGGCCTTTTGCATTTGGTATCTGCTGTGGAAGACCATGCAGTCTCTCCCTGACATACGCTGCTCTCTCCTCGCCATTTCTCAGTGGAGGTGTATCACTCTTGTATGTGCGGCAGAGTGAGCCCACCTCTTGTACACAGTCCAACCCACCTGCTCAAACAGTTTGACTCTCGACACGTTGTTCGTGGAAAACATGCCTCCGTTGTCTAACAAAACTTCAGATCTCAATTCTCTACCTGACAACCCTTTCACGCTGATACCTGTGTGATCAGTCATGTGTCATTCAGGCAACAAAGGAGATTCCGTTTTTGAACAAATCACTCTTTAAACAGTTTGCCAGAAAAAATTAACTTCTAGAACCAAGGTTCTGCCGCATCTTAGAACAACATCGCAACGTTTTGCGGGGGTGGGGTGAGGGGTTGCTTTTCATTTCTCCTCGAGTGGCAGCTGTCAGGTTGCTTGGTTTCTTCTTATAGCCATCGCCAATTTATTCCTGGCCTGTCTGACTAAGCCCAAAGTGTCCTTTCATACCTGTGAGCACAGCAAACCCTCCTTAGAATTCCTGTCTATCCTGACCCTCCTGGGCTGCTCCAGGCCGAGGGGCTGTTCTGCTGGCCGCTGCCCAGTGGGGCTTCTTTTCACTCTCAACCTGGAAAGTCACCGTTGCTGCCAGAGGCCCTCGAGGGGACCATCTGGGGACCTGGCTCTCTCAGATAGAAAAGCTATACACACCTTTATTTAAAAAGAGTCGATGTAAGAAAATGTCCAAACCTGTAAGAATTTTTATGAGTTCATTTCAGCCAAACTGACACCAATTGCTGGGAAGCAAAACCTGAACAGATTGAGAATAATGCTCTGGAAAACGATAGTTTTGCACCTTATTTTATATACTACAGTAAGAAAAAAGAAGGCGTAAGGGGGTACATGAAATCCACTGGTGATGGATTAGGGAGGCGAGAGGAAGCAAAGTGGGGAAACTCCTGGGATTAGATAAAAAATTATCAACACACACTTCTTTTACAGAGGTGGGTATAGCATGGGTAACAGTTTACCATTATCACGATAACAATAACATTGAAGGGATCTGTGGTCTCTCTCGTGTGAGATGTCTGTGCTCGAAGGGCCTGGGAAAAGGAAACTGGCATTCCAAAGGTACGTTATCATAGATGTTGCCAAAAGACAACAGGCCGGCCCAGTTAAGGTAAAGACTGACTTCCATCAGAAAAGGTTCTAACCTGGGATATGTTTGCCCTCCCTGACCTTTTAGGTAGAAAGTTTTCATTTCAGACCATCTTAGGTGGTTACTTTGGGCTCTGAGTTTGTGAGGCCATCACACAGGTCTCCCCCGAGTTTATCAGGGTCAGTATGCGGCCCCTTTTTGTCCACAAAAGCTAGAATAATTTTTTTCCTTTTAATTACACCAGAAACCACTTTTAGCCATATGCAAGCCTGGGCTTTCTGAGGGTGAACATTCAAATCCTGTCTTTGGTTTCAAGTCCACTAAAGCCTCTCTCTGGCCAGTCTGATTAATACAACGGCACACAAGAAATGCAGCTGTTATTACTTCCAGGTGCACACACAGCAATTTCACTAAATGCTATCAAAGCCTTTCTAAGTAAAAAAGCCTCCTGGGCTTGTTTTAATGAATAGATAAAGCTAATTTGTAATTAGTACACTTAGTTGTTAATATGTAAATGAGGCCTGCTGTTATCTGTAATTAGCACCATATCCTTGATTGTGAAGGATACTGCTAAAATATTTAGGAAAGCCTGAGATCCTCTCTTAGATCTCCACCTCCCCATGGACCTCCCAGGCCACACCTCCAGCCCCAGCCCTTCACTCCGCCAGTCCCTTCCAGGTGCCCTTCTCTGGTCCAGAAGCACCGTGAACTATTGTAAACCTGCACTCACCAGGTTCTGTTCCCTCCCCACACTTGCAGTTCTAAGAAACCCACTCCTCAGACTTGGTGTGGTTGTCCCGTCCCCTCTCCCTCCTCCTTCTCTGGCAGGATCTCCCTGTCATCCTGCCAGTTGCCTGACCCAGAAACTGGGGTCTCCTTCTGCCTTCCTGCCCTCCATGACCAAGGTCAGGCCACACCACATCCTCCAGGTGTTACCTTCGAGTTTGAGTTCTTGTCTCCTCATATAAAAGAATTTAGACTAGGGACACTGATAAAAGCCAAGCCAAGCCAGATATGTTCAGGCTTTGTAGAATGTGAGAGCACTGAGACAGGGTCCCAGGTTCTGTGCACCAAATATAGGGTTAGGGGGTTTTATTACTTTGGAACATGGAAGTTACTGGGGTTAACCTATCAGGGTGTAGGTTAGCCAACTTCTTTTTTGGAACAGGGATGTCCAGCATATGGTAACAGAGTGAAGTGTTCTGGGATTGAGCAGCACTTTTAGCAGGGAGGGGACCCCAAAATGCAGAATTATCTCCTGAAAAACAGGGCCCTACTTGTAATACAGGTTATCCCCCACCATCACCCCGCCCCCCTGCTAAGTGAGTGTTCTAGGAACACATCTGTATCAGTGTACCAGCTGGTGTTGTTGTGAGAGGCTGGGTTCAGCTTCAGTGAATCTTTTTTGAAGACTCAACACTTTTGCCCATTTCATGATGGGGGATGTACAAATTAGTTGAACCTGCCCACACTGAGCTGAATATCCAGCAGTTTTTGACCAAAAATGGTATGACACCTTTGCCCCACCTTCCCTAGTCACCTGGTCTCACCAGAGCAATATTTTTGTTTGTTTATTTATTTTCCTGGATGGAAATTGTCTTCAAAAGGCAACATTTTGCATATGGAAGAGATGAAACCAAAAATGGCAGCAGGAGCACTAAAAGGCATCAAACTCAACAAGTTCAAAAACTGTTTTGAGCACTGCAAAAAGTCTCCGTTGGTATATTGCATCAAATGGAGAGTATTTTGAAGGTGATTGAAGTTTAAACATGTAAAAATAAACACACAAATTTCCATCAATAAACTCCTGGATATTTTGGGTCCTCCCTTATGAGATGTAGGAAGGGACTTTCCCAACCAGGTGTTGAGTTTGTCTCTGGGGTCTATGGCTTGGCTTTAAATGTGAAAAACAAACTTAAAAGAAGCCAGACTAGTTCCTGGACTATTGCTTTGTAACTGCCCACTGATAGCTGCCATAGCTCTGGCAGGGCTTAACTTGTGGAACAACTTGTTCTGGTGGGGCTGGACTCGATGTAGCAAGTTGGGGAATGTTTACCCGTTTCACGGGGAGCCCTTCAGTGGTGTTTTATTTCTCAGCAGTCTTGGCCATTTTCCATGTTGCAGCCAACACAATTTTCCCAAACCAGACCTTTCAGGGTTCAATTTCAACATGGCATCTGTGGGGAAGACAGCAAAAGATCCCCACTTCTCTGAGTCTGCTTTAAACATCCTTCATAGCCCCTAGGCAATCTGGGGTAACATTTAGGCACCTAGTGTGGTACCTGCCAATTTGTTTGTCTGTTTCACTACTTAAGAACAGAGACAGGTGCTGCTACCCTTGTCAACGGACACACCATAGGCCATCAAAAGAATGATCGAGTTAGTCTTCCTACATGTTTTTTAAAACGTTCTCCATTAATTCCTGTCATTTGACTAATTTTCTTGCAAATTGACTCCTATTCAATGCATGCAGGGTAACCTCTATGTTAACCTTGACCAAAGGATCATGGAAACTGACTTAGAGAGGCCTGAGTGACCTGCTGTGTCCAGTCTCATTGCTTTCCCTGCTAAATGCACAGTCTGCTCTGGGACGGCTGGGCAGCAGCGGCACTGGGGCCCTGCCCTGGCAGTCAGGAGGTTGGGATCGTCCCGTTGCCGGGCTCTGACACCTTGGATACAGGGGCTCCTCTCTCCAGCCTGGGTGGCTTCAGTGATGTGTACAGGGGTCGGCCAAGGAAGGAGAAAACCCGCCAGCTTTGCCACCTTGTGTATGGTTCTCTCGCCTCCAGCGCTCACATCTGCATTCACAGGCCCCAAGTGCAGATGAAGTGTTTTGATGGCAGGCTCTAATAACACCAGAGAGATTTTCTCCTTGCTAGGAACATTTGAAATAAAATCCTTTCAAGTGTGGAAGATCAGGATACGAATGGGATGGGAAAGTGGTAGGAACGGGTTGTAAAAGGAGGGGGCTGGGTCCCACAGCTTGGTCTATTCTGAAAGGAGTGGTAAGCAAAGCTTACTTTTTTTTTTCTCTACTAAATGACAAAATCACTGTGGGGACATTTACAGCCAGAATCTGACATTTTAAAATCTCCACATCATCAAAAATATAACATTATATCATGTGTGTTGGCAAGAGAAATGCTTTATGCCGTGGGGTTGTCTAAAAGACACCAGCGGAGCCTGGGTAGCTTCAGCAAGATTGTTCTTTGAGATCTTGGGCCATTGAGACATTAGCTACAGTTTCCGGGCAGCACTTACGCAATATGAAAGGTGGGATAGAGACAGCTAAGCTCTTACAAATCACTATGGACATGGCCAGCATGCTAGGTCCCCCTCTTCCCTCTTAGAACTGACAGGAAGGGACAGCAGTGAAAACCATTCAGGATGGAATACTGTCCAACCACCACTCACTGAACCAGCCTTCACAGGTGAGTATTCAGGCTAGTTCTGGATGCACAGCTCACCCCTAAGAATCAAGAAAAGAAAAACCTTAGTTTTTTATTTAGAAGGACTAGGAAGAGAGCCCGGCAATCCCTGGAGGGTTCTAGAGCATTTGGTCCCCTCCCTGACACATCCTGGTCTATTGGGGTGGTGAATTACTGGGCAAAGCTCATGAACTAGCACTTAGCCCTGCAGGCAAAGAAATAATAACCTTGAAGTCCCAGTGAGGGGGCCAGACTGGCTCTCACCTCAAGCCTTTGGCCATCTATAAAGAATCACCTTGTTTCAACCTGGCTGGTGTGGCTCAGTAGTGCGTGAAAGGGACAGCCCTGCACTGCCAGACAGGTGTGCACAAGCACCCACACTCCAAAGGTGTCCAAAAAGCTGCTTTCGGTTCTTAAACGTTTTGGATTATGTAAAATTGCAAGTATTAATTAGGTGGAAGCTCTAGACCTGCAGTCTCTGAAATGAGCATTCCAGAAACAATGTACATAGACACTAATTTAGCCCATAATTTTCTCTGAAAGCAGACACCTTTGGAGCTCACGCATAGCCTCTGGGTTAAGATTCTGGTTTAGGAGTTAACAAAAGAAGTCCCGTCAAACAGACGATTCTTCACTGCTTCGCCATGGAACACAATATAAATATTGGTTTTACCAAAATTCAAATTATTTACAGCTTCCCAGGAATGTCTCGGCAGACGAAGCAAGATATGCCCATGGCATGGTGGAGAAAGGTAGTCTCTCGGGGAGAAGGCTCCAAGGAGTGGTTTTCTCTAGAACACACATCAACCTTCATCCCAGCTGCCTCAAGAGATTGTCTGAGTTGGCGTGCATCACGGATGTTTTCTTGGGCGTCCTGCCTGCTTCTGACAACTTATCTGAGCAGCGATTGTCTAGGGTGTGTTTAGTGACAATGTTAGTAATGAATGTTGCGCAGGCTCGCTCATGCTTGTGTGACTTACGGCCCACCAGCTGAGCTGTGATTTGGTGAGGCTGAAGCATGCACCAGTGCAGCTGAAGCAAGCAAGGCTCCGGGGTCCAGCTCCTCATTTCCATCTCTTGGGTTGCCACCTTCTCTGCCCAACACCCCACATGCCTGCACTGGAGTGGTCAGCAGGACTTAAGGTTTTAAGAATTACTGTGCAAACCAAGTTCTTAGATGCAATCATGGAAGTGCTGGGTGCTGGGAAAACACTTCTTTTGGGGCAACTGAAACGGGGTGAGCTGCTTGGCAGGGTCCTGGTGGCCCCAGGAGGAGCTGAGGGGGGTGACTGGGCTCATCACTTGGGGCGCATAGTTAGCACCCCGCTGAGCGTGTAGGAGAGGCTGAGAGCCAGCTCATGCTTGGCTTAGCAAGCTAAGCAAGGAAGCAGGTTTTCTAATTCCCACAGATGGGTGAGCAGGGCCTAGGAATGACCCCCTGACGGGGTTGATGATGGACCCACGTCAGAGGCAGAGGGTCCCAGGCGCACATCCCTGTCTGACAGCTGTCCAGGCCCGAGGCCCTCCAGTAAGGACAAATAGGACAGGCCCGCCATCTGTTCAGCATTAGTATCTGGGACAGGGGTTCGCTGTAGCATCGAAGAACTCAGCCTCTCAAGGGAAGGTAACGTACCCTGCTAGGAATACTCAAGTCGGTGGCAGGTGTGAGTTAATCTTTCTGCTTACAAGTTACCACAAATCATTTGCCAGGGTTTTCACACTGGGCACCTTATCTTCTCATCCTTGGAGTGAGTCCCAGGAGAGGAACCAGGTCTTTTATTTTTTGAGTGTCCACCCGTGTCACCAAACCCAGCCCTGAACTTGCAGAATTCAATGTCTCTGGGCTCCTGAGTCCCTCTGAAATGTGTCTCTGTCCACCAGGGAAATCTGAAATGACCAGAATATTCCTACCCTGAGAACCCCCAGCAGATGCCACTACAAAGCTACATGGAGAAAGAAGTCCCGGCTCCACCTCTTCCTGGGCACATGGCCTCAACAAGTCATTTAAACTCTCCGAGCTCCAACGTACTCCCCTGCACAAGGGAATAAGGTGGTCATTTCCCAGAGTTGCTGTGGGGACTTAATCACAGTTTAGATGCGGTTGGTTCATTCTAAGGTTCTCAGCAGTGTTGGCTCAAGGTCATGGCCCTTCCTCCAGAAAGCAGTTTCCTGAAGCCAACCTAAGGCCTTCGCAGCCTTTTGGGATCTCTGTAGCAATGGGTAACCTTCATATCTCACTCTATTTCTGCCTGATGTCAGTTATTACTCATCAGTGCAACATATATTTGCTGTCTACCCCCACCCTTGGTCCTAATACACATTCACATTTTTATTAGCTTCGGAGGGCCAAATCACCCATCCGGCACATGTGAAGATTAAACGAATACTGCTTGGATTAAATCACTTAGTGTTGTGGAATAAATATTCACATTCTAAGAGGAAGACTCGCAAAGATACACACAGTAGTGATGTTTCAGACTTGAAGATTTCCTCTGCAGCCACGCTGTTTTTTCTACCAGCAGCAGGCTTAGCCAGTCATGTGAATAATTTTAAACAGCCTGAAAAATTACCATTGATTTCAAAGCATTGATTTTCTGCACCACAGTCATGCATTAAATCTCTTTTTGGGAAGAGACAAAAGAGAACTAAAAGAATAAACTTCCCACTCCAAAGGGTGGGGGAAGGGAGTGATTATACAACAAAATTAATTAAGTTGCCTATTTTTGTAGCGGATGACCTGCGAAGGACATTTTGCTTCTCTCCAGAAACCCTGTTATATAATCATCGAAAGCTAGCTGTGCCCCAGAGAAGAGAGGTGCTGACGTGTCCCTGGCTCCCGGAGGGGATGACTGTCCCAGGGACCCAGAGCTGGTGAAAAGAATAAGAGGCCACCACCCCACGGGGGCTCCGCCAGTGACTGTCCATCCCCAGCAGGCAGATGCTGCCCCTCCAAGGCTGGGTCCTGTGAGTGGGGTCATCTCTGGGTCGGACCCGTTCTGTTATTGAAACTAAACGTTTAAGAATGTTGATGTTCAGCTCACAAGAAATCTCCTCAGGCACGTATGTGACGAGTTTAAACGTATAACCACCATTCAAAATTCTTTTCCCAGCCAACCTTGTTTCTGTGACCTTTAGTAATCTTGTTATTCCCAGGAGAAGACGCTCAGAGCTAAAACAGTCCCATATCATCTGGTCTTTACACTGAAAAGAAAACCTTTTCTTCTTCCCTCCCTGTCCTTTACTTCGCCTCCCCTGACGGCTGCTCCACCACCACCAAAAAAAGGACAGACCCTGAAGCTGCTATGCTTGGTTCTCAGCTCCAAGCAGATTTTATTTATTTATTTATTTTTAGAATGCATCAGTTAAATCTGTTCCTTTTTTTTTTTTTTTTTTTTTTTTTCCGAGTTGATGAGGGACTGGAAGAAATCACACATCGTTTCTGATGTGATATACCCATGGGCGGTTTTGCATTCTACCCAAAGATAGCTCTACTTCATTTTAAGATGTTTTACCTTCTATGGCAATCAAAATCAAACTTGCCGAAGTAGACGTGTGTGGGTTCCGCATCTCCGAGCTCCCACGGGCAGCGGCTATGGGCCTTGCTTCCCGCCGGATAGCTGGGCGTTCCCCAGGGGCTCAGGCTCCAGGAGTCGGGGGAGAGCTGAACAGCCGTCACCTCTGGGATACCTTGGGCTTTGTCAAAGGTCGAACTGTCTCCATAATTAGAAGCATATTTTCCTCCCCAACCTTTATCTCCACAGCGAATTATGCTAATTGAGCTGGGAACCAGAAAGTCAAGGGATCAGCTGTGTTTCCTTGTAAACGTGACCGAGTATTTCTGGGCCTCACTTTGCTAACCTCTAAAATTGGGACCAGAGGCTCTCAAAGACAGCTTCCAGCTCCAGCTCCGTCTCCGGTCGTCTTCTCTCCGGGAAGATCCCAGAAGGTGATCAGGGTCCAGGAGGTAGCTCCCTCACCCTCAAATTTCCTCCATCGATCCAGCCTCCTGCTTGGTGTGTCCCTCTCCTGCCCTGTGAGCAAATGGCCCTGCTTCTGCCCACACCTTCCTGGGCTCTGGCCCCTCCACTGGATCCCATATGTTACCCTTGGGTAACATATTTGTAACCAGGACAAACTTTAGATAAAGCCCTGTCACTCTTCCCGGGGAACTTGTGGTGTCTATTACCATAAACTCCCTCTAGTCTTACAAGTTTCCTCAAACTCTTCCTTACCTCTTCTTAAATGAAACTTGATCTTTATCCACCTTAACACTTCCTTTGCAATCTTTTTAAAGTAGACCATTTCATTCATTCAAATAAAATTAATAAAATTGTTCAGGACCTATTTGGGGGGCGCTCAAAAATGCTTATTGACACCTTGTGGGGTGCTACGGGGCATTCAGAAACAAACAGGCTTAGCCGATGGTCGGTCTGTGGTGGTGGAAAGGGGTAAACACACAGAGTAATAGCTGGGTTACAAGCAGTGCCAATAGTCATGGGATAGCAACACTGCTTGTGAGTATTGAAAGACCGTACTAGTTAAATACTGGTTGGGAAACAGCCACTTCCCGAACCACCCCTGCAATGCCCTCCCTCCTCCCAGCTACCCTGCCTCCCCCAGAGCTCTCCACAACCGAGCACCCAGGGATGGTTAGCAGCTGGCTAGGCAGGGAACCTCCAGGACACTGCTCCAAGGCTGATTGGTCGGCACCTGTGCCCACAAGTTGATTAATATTTTGTTTTGACTGTCACCACTAGCTATGAGTAAGGCTCAAGTAGGTGACAAAAACAAATATTAAAAATAATAAGATAAGAATATTGGGGAAGGTGGTTCCATTCTCAGCTGTGGTACTAAGACCAGCCATAAGCCTGGCCATTCAGAAAGGACATTACATTCCCTGGCCACAGTACTTGGTTAAGAGATGGTCAAATGACCCAACCAGATGCAATGAGGTATATATAACGAAACTTTTGCTGGGGCCATTGGTAGAGAGATATTTGTCGTTTATGATGGATGTTAACTGGAATGTGATTCTTGAGGGACCAGGGGCTACCATTTAACACCCAGCATCACACCATGGCTGATGCAGCTCAGTGGATTGAGTGCCGGCCTGGAAACCAAAGGGTCACTGGTTCAAGTCCCAGTCCCAACATGCCTAGGTTGCAACCTGGGTCTCTGGTTGGGAGTGTGCAAGAGGCAACCACACATTGGTGTTTCTTTCCCTCTTTTTCTCCCTCCTTTCCCATCTCTGTAAAAATAAATATAATCTTTTTAAAAAAAAGTATTGCTAGGATTTGTGAGATGGAAAGATCCTGGGTCAACCCATTCCTGAAGTCATTCCTGCTTTCTGGACAATCCAGATATCTAAAGTAGGTGAATTTGTTTTTCAGTCCTGATACTGGGACAACGCAGCAAAGGAAATGCCAGTATAAGCCCTCATTCTCAGTTTTCCCTGCCCTCAGTTCTTGCGACCTGAACTCTACATTGTGATCTTGGGACCTGGTCCCCTTACTCTTTCCCAGGCACCCTTTCTGACTTTAATTAATTTTTTACTCAGTCTGGGATAAAGTCCCTCACCTTATCAACCATCCTCTGTCATCACCTTGCCAATATCAAATCCTGTGCCATCAGAACAATGCTCCCAGACCTTTTGCATCAAGGCAAACACAGAAAATGACAATCTTTGAAGGACAGCTTGAGGTAAACTAAAGTTTCAGGGAGCCTGTGTGGGTCTTGGGGATAAAAACTCCATTACATTCTCTTTATACTAAAAAGTTAAGATAAGAAAAGGTAAAATACGAAGTCCCTGAAAAGATATAGCTTTGCATGAAACTTCAAAATAAAATCTTTTCAAAATGTTAAATGAGAAACTTGAACTTGTTTCCATGAACTTGCCTTTTTATTATCAGGTTTCATGCTTCAACTGAGTCCTCAAATCCTGATCAAAACATTTTAATGATAATATCTTTAAATTATTGGGAGTCACTATCAATGAGAAACTCTGAACATGTTAGGAAGAAAGAATTAAAATCATTTTTGAAACCTTTCAAAAATGTCAACAGTTGAAATTATATTAAAGAATCAAGTAACGTTTTCTTTTTCATTTCTACGTACAAATTTCTTGTGATATCTTGCTGACATTTCTTGTGATGGAGCAAATGGACTTGTAATCCAACATTTTTACATCAATTATTTCCAAATAATAATGATGCCTTAGTATGCAGGCTGCATGTACATTGCTAAAGCAGTCTCTTTGTACCTAAAATGAATGCCACCACAATAGTTCAGCAGCTGTCCATTCACATGAGTATCTGACACATATGAAGGCAGAGACTAGCCCTCCCCAGCCCCCAGAAGCCCCCTTGTGTCTAATCAGCCACACTCAGGAACGTGTGCTCAACAGTTCCATGGGCAATTTGGACGGGGCAGTACCATGCTCTGCGTTGGCCCTCCCCCAGTACATCATGTGCACTTGATGCTGGCCATTGTGCTATCACCTGCTAGAACCAGAGATGCTCTTCCTCAGGAGCTCAGTGGCATCACTCAGCTGGAGGAAACGGTCTAGACACCACCTGGCTGGGAGGGCCACTGGCCACACAGCAGGGGCCCTGAAACAGTGGCTGGGAAGATTTCCGCTCAGCTTGAAGATGTGTCATCACAGTGAACACACCACGTATAACCACTACCCGTGCCAATGATAATTCATCTGTTAACACAGGTTAAACTCCAAACCACACCACCTCCATTTCCTCATATTTTCTTTTCTTTTCTTCTGGACTCCAGCCATCCCCATAGTCACTGAGAAACCAAACTGGCTTCTTCTCTTACTTCCTTGCTTTTGTTAAGGGCACAACCATCTATTCCCTAGCCCAAACTTAAACCCTTGAAGGTAACCTTGGCTCTTCAACTGAATCATGTTGATTCTTCCTCCCCAATGCTTGTCACATCCAATTCCTTTTTCTGTAGATACCACCTTATCTTAGGTTCTTTACCTCTCACCTGCACTATTACAATAGCCTCCCAACTGACCCACTATCTTATTTTTCTTCTTCTACCATCTTCGACAAAGTACAATTGATTCTTACAAAGAACTCACCTGCTTAAAGAGTTTTCAAGCTCTTTACTATTGATTAAGTTTAGCCTAACTTCTAAGCCAGACATTCATGATCTGTCCCATCTAACTTTGTAACCTGAGTTTACTTATAGATTCTAGACATATTTGTTGAATTCCTATACTTTGTGCCAGACTGGCCTAGAAGCTGGAAATAGAGCAATTAATGAAATCAAATTCTCAGTTCTTAGAGGACTGACTGCATTCTAGAGAGGAGAGGAAGACAGTAGGTAAACAAGTAAAGGTAAATTTTAGATCATTAGCACTTATAGAAAAATAAATCAGGCCAAGAGCATAGATGGTGAGGGGTGCGGCATTTTACATGGGATGGTCAAGAAGTCCTTTTTGATAAGGTTGTATTAGTCTAGAGACTTGAATGAAATGAGTGAGATGTATGGACGGATATCTTGGGGAGGAGCATTTCCAGATAAAGGGAAGAGAAAGTTCAAAGTCCTTGAAGTGGGAACATGATTAGCAGGTGGAGAAACAGCAAAGGAGCCAGTATTGACAAGCAGGGCGAACAAAGGAGATGTGATGACATCAGAGAGACTGCAGGCTACATAGGTCTTAAGAATGTGTTATACATTTATGATTTAATTCTGAATTATGTGGAAGGCACTGGAAGGTTTTGAGTAGTTGAGTGACATGTTCCAAAAAATAGACAGACAGCTGTGTGGAGAATAGCTGGGGTGGGGCGAGGGCGGAGAGTGAAAATTGGGATACCAGTTAGGAGGCTACTGCAATATTTTAAGCAAGAGACGGGGATGAGAGGTGTTG
The DNA here is from genome assembly GCA_004026585.1 of Noctilio leporinus. Classification (NCBI taxonomy): domain Eukaryota; kingdom Metazoa; phylum Chordata; class Mammalia; order Chiroptera; family Noctilionidae; genus Noctilio; species Noctilio leporinus. The sequence continues at coordinate 57,364 of PVIW01003711.1, forward strand.
GGGGAGGTGGGAAAGTTGTCAAATACCGGTTGTAGCTTGAAGGTAGTGCCGACAGCATTTGCTGATGGGTTGGACATGAAGTGTCAGAAGAAGAATAGAGGATGCTGCTGAAGCAATCGGAAAAATGCAACTGCCATTAACTAAGCTCTATAAGAAGACTGTGGGAAGAGGGAAGTCTATAAAAGGAAGGAAGTTCAGTTTTTAATGTATTAAGTTTGAGGTGACTTTTAGACATTCAGGTGAACATGTCAAGTCAGTTCAGTGCTCGAGTCTAGAATTCATGAGAAAGATCCAAGCTGGAAATAAATTCGAAAATTGTGTGTAGATGATCTTGCTTTAGGAGCACTCTCTTACAGACAGTAGACAGAGCCAGCAGGCTAAGCCTGGGTCACTACAATGTGTAGAGGTTGAGAAGGTGAAGAGGGCTCACTCAGCAAGGGAGGCCAGTAGGTAGAAGGAAAGAAAACTAAGAGACAATAGTGATCTGGAAGCCAAACGTAAAAAGGGTTCAACAAGGAGAGAGTAGTTTGTCCTCTGTTTTAAAATAATGTTGTAGAGGGTGGCGTGGGAGGGTGGGAGATGAGTTGGTGTATAAATAAACAAGAACTGCCACAGATTGATCACTGCTCAATCTGGGTGGGTAGAAGTCCATGTTATCATTTTCCTCCCTTTTGTGTTTGAAATGCCTCATTAAAAAGAGTGAAAACAAAAGGAAAGGAACAACAACAAAACACAGGGAGAAACTGTGTCAAATGCTGACAGGTCAATCAGTAGAGTGGAGGTGACCCCATAGTGGGTACTGGTGACAGTGACAAGAGCAGTCTCAGCAGAGAGGACAGCTTGCTGGCAGTGGCTTCCAGAGAGACCAGGAGGAAAAGATGTGGGGTGAACATGTGTTATCACCTCCTTCCGGGAATTCTGCAGGAAGATCGAGTAGAGGAATGGGTCAGTAGCAGGAAGGAGATCAAGGGGCCAAGGGTGGGTGGTTGGTTTCAGAAACAGTGAATGCAGCCGTACTTCCTACCACTGTCCCTCTCACAAGCTCTATATAAACCCTCCAAGCTCCCCTTCCCTGTGTTTTCTATCCACACCACCTCTAACCCACTCACACCCCCATCCACCAAGGCCTAGGCCAGGTCCCACCTCCTGTGTCATCCCAGTTGTATGTGATGTGTCCAGGTGTACAGTTCCTGCCTACATGCAGAATTTTCAAGAAATGTTTATAGCAGAGTTTGGGTTGTGGTGAGGTTCAATTGGGGTCTCTGTAGCCCTCCTCTTCAACGTATGTTTATACTGTAGATCAAAACTACATAACATCCCCTGACAGCTTTCAGAAGGGAAGCAGGACTTCTACAGAAACTGTAGTTTCTTCATCCTTTAGATTCTGGAAAATAGCATTCTATAATAGCAAAACAAGAATAACATCTTTCACTCGCCTTCTCCACTCTAAAGGCACAGCCAGAAGCACCAATTCACGTTAAGGGATCATAGGTGGTATTTATTTTTAACACTAACAAAAGCCTCAGCAGTTACCAAGGGACTTCTCTTTGGAAACATCAGAAATTGGGCGGGAGTAGGTGGGAAGGGAGAAGGAGCCTTCCAGTTTAAGATGTGGCAAGCTCAGTGAAACTGCACTAAGTCAGACATGATCAAAAACATTCCTTTCCTCACACCTCCCTCGGAGTGCATCGCAGGCACTTGCTTCAGATTCTCCCTGCTGAGAAGTTTCCCTCTGAAGCTCTTATTTTCAGTGCAAAAGGCAAGAACAGACAAGATACTTCTAATCAGGATTAAATATATAGTAGCCTCTTCAGAAACGAGAGATGTAATCGGTGCTGCTGTTATGATGACAACACCAGTATGTCTACATATCACTGAATTGAGGGAGACAACATCAAACGCGTCTTGAATGTATCTTGACAGCTAGTGCAAAGGGGCATTTGAACATCCTGCCTTAATTACTACTGAGTGCCCACCACTGCCAAACACTACAGGTCAAAGAGAGGATACAGTTCCCGGTCTGGAGGGGAAACCAGGGGAGACCACAGTACAGTGGGAGATGTGGGAGGGTATCTATGGCAGAAGGGCCTTCTTGATCCTGAGATTAAGAAAGGTTGGGGATTTCTGGGCATAGGGAGCAGGCATCCTGGGAATAGCAAGGAGTCACAGCGCTGTATCACAAAGCAGATGGGAGAGCCACACGTGCCCACACAAGCTGGGGGGTTCTTACTGGCGGGGAATAAGAGAAGCAGGTTTGCAGTTTTGAAGGATCATTCTGGCGGCAGTAATCTAAAGGAAAAATGGACTGTCTGCCAACTTCAGACCTACAAAAACTAGTGACTCTTTTGGTCTGATTTGCTGTCATGGCCAGATTCTGCTCTTCTGTGTTGTATTTGGCTATGCTTATTTTGGTACCTTAAACAGTTGAAGGGTTTCATTCTATTTTTCAAAATTTTATTTATTATTTTTAGAGAAAGAGGAGGGGGGAAGAAAGGGAGAGATACATCAATGTATGGTTGGCCTTTTGCTTTCCTCCAGCTGGGGACCTGGCTGGAGACCTGACTGGGAATCGAACCAGCAACCCTTGGGTTTGCAGACTGGCACTCAATCCACTGAGCCACGCCAGCCAGGGCTCTATTTGAGTATTTTTACACATCCAAATCATTTCAGTTTTCACCTATACACCTTCTATTGCAAGAGCACGATATAATTAAGCATTGTGAGGTAATTTTATGGTGGTTGACTCTGGCTATAAAAAAGACCTGTGGCTAGAGATCCAGGGGCTGCTTCTTCACCGAGGGCCTTCTTGCCCCCTCCCCACCTCACTCATCGTGCAGAGATCACCTGATGCCAGAGTCCAGGCCTGGGTGGGGCACATCCAGGGTCACCAAGGCTGACACTGATCTGCCCAAGTGTCGGAGTTGACAGCTTCCTATGCAATAATCAGGAAAATTTTGGCCCAGTGTATAATTTTATCACTCATTTCGTCCTAATTACATCTTTGGAATTTAGCATCTTAATGAAAATATTTAACTTCTTTTCATGGCCTCTGCATCACTCACATTTAAATCTTGTTAAATAAGTAGTTAAATAAGGTCCTAGAAATGTTTTTACTTCCTTGCTCCCATCTTCACCTCCTTACTTTGGAGAGTGATGTCGGAAGCCTATTACCTGTTGGTACCGAAGAAACAAATAATTTGGGACCCAGCACAGAAGCCATTCTCTACGCAGGGGCTGTAACACATCTTTACAGGAATACTGTACAATTGACTAGGCACTGGAGTCAGAAAGACCTATGTTTGCGTATCAGTGCACAATTCCTAGCTATGTTACCTTGGGTTACTTAGCCTCCGAGTTTCAGGTTCCTCACTACAAAATAGGGTTCATTATGGTGCCTACCTGCATGGAGTTGTTGTATTTAGAATAGTCTTGGTGCTTGGTGAATCTTCAATAATAACAATACTGCTATAACTGTGAATATAGGATACTTAAAAAGCACTGCTTTTAATACAATGATCATTTAGATCTAAAAAGGTTCTTTTTGATCTTTTGGCCCAATCTTGGCATTCTACAGATGGGGGAGAGGAGAAACAAGTCTAGAGAAAACATGGAACCAAGGAGAATCAGAGCGTAGAATGGGCCTAACCCAGGGTTTTCGCCACCATGTTGGTTTTCTACCTCTGGAAATATTTGGTTCTTAACTTTCCAGGTTTTTTTAATCAGAAAAAAACTATACATGTAGTTCAAAATAATGGTATCTTTAAACATTTGAAGATGGCATATTTGATACTACAAAAATGCATAGTCAACCAAGAAATTGGTAGATTACTTCATCATTTCATTGCTGAGTATTCTAAAAGAATTACATGCACTAATAATAATGTAACAAAATACCTACCCATTCAGTAGTGTGCCAAAATGAGGTGGATGAACAGATTATACTTTAAATCATTTAAATGTGTTTTACCCCACTCCCCTATACTCCAAAAACCAAAGGTGCATACTTTATCCCCCATGCCCATCAAATTTCTTGATTTCTCAGGAAGAAAAGCAAAGGATTTTCCAAGTCTTGATGCTAATTTTTAGAATGTAACACAACCAAACAGATTATGTTGGGTGTGGCTGGTAGCAGTAGGATCTGACACCAGCATTAGAAGGGACAGACAAGCAACAGTTAAATAAAAGGGTACAAAGGCATCATCACAAGTAAAAAAATGTAGATACACTTTCTCTTCTTTTAAATCAGTAGTTTTATTACAATATACACTGACACACCATTAGAGAAGGAATGTCCTGACATTTTCTGAGCATTTCACGGAAAGCAAATGTAACCATCCAGGCAATCGAGTCATTCACATCTTTCCAAACACAACACAAAGGCTTTTGTATGTAATAACTCAGAAAAGCAAAGTTTTCTTATTCTTGTCTACAAAACTTCAATGTCAAAAAATAGTTATTGTGAAGTGGGCTGAGAAGGGAAGTGTTTCCTACCTGGTGTTCCAAATCCTGGCTCTAGCTTTGCCCTCCACCCTCCCAAAGACTTGTAAGGTTACTGCAGATGGCGGTGAGCTAGGGGCCAAATGGGTCTATTACTTACAAGGCCAACTATTACACTTAACTATAATTGAAAAGAAAGGTAAAATTAAGAAAGTTAACTGCTGGAAAACGTGCAAAGGCAAGGAGAAAATAGCTGGGTGTTTTAAAAATCAGATGCTCTTTTCACATAACTCATATAAAAGGTTACAATTATCATACACATTTTAACTCCATTAAAGATCACTGGCAGAAGCTTGCTCTTACATTAGCCGAAGGGCCCAGCATTTACACAGGCTCGGGGGGGAAGCAACATGCAGCGTGAGTGAGTCACTAATCCTGGTGAAGCAGACATCAGACTATTGGGAGTTGCATAGGCATTGTTTTTCGATCTGTTCTGTACAAGACACTATGGAAAATGACATGTTTCCATCTTTCTGCAGTCGCTGTGGTAGCCGGGTGTTTTAAACCCTTCAGTACCCAAGCGCACCAAAGTACTCTAGGAAAGCAACACTCAAGTGGCATTTTGGGTAAGTTCACTATACATCACACATCCTGGGGACAACAAAGAAAAACACCCAAGCATGACGCTACTATTTCATGTAGAAAAGCACTGCGGGAGAAAATTTCTGTTTAAAAACTCAGGTGAATATAAATACATTTTTGGTTAATCTATGCTATAACATATAGAAATCCTGTCAGACATTCAGTCTACTAGGTAAATTGTTTGGATTTTCATTTCTGACTGCATTAGTAGAAGAATATACACTGTTGCATATATTACCATATATAAAATTCAGATCATGAAAAAAATTTACATATGCATACTTGCATACTTAAAACCTGTACCTTGAAAAAATAAATACATTAGGCTCTAATCAGCTGATTCTCAGTTCCTTCATAAACCAATCAGAATTCAGTTTCTCAATGGCAGCTGACCAATTAGCCGCTCTTTAGATGCATTGTCTACCAGTAAACGTTTTAAAATTCAGATATACAGCAGAAATAGCTTTCCCAGAAGAAAATGTAGATAGAATTCTGGCTTTGAATACAAATGTCTCGACTTCCTTGATGTTTAGTTCCTACAGATGTCTACTCCTCGCCTCTGCATTTATATGACAGTGGGAGAGGGTTTTCTAGTGACAGCATTCTATTCCATTGATGCTACTTACTACTCAAAGGAGTCAGCTGGCATTTCCTTAGCTGTTTTGTTTAAGGGGACTAAAACAACATTGCTTATGTTTGCTATCACTTCTATAATCACAGTGAGTCGTGTGTTCTAGTGTAATTTACAATGTGCTGATACCACTGAGGTAAAACAGAAGCCCTGGCATTTAAAAAATGTCTCCAGGAAACACCGCATAAAGGGCCTGGTGGTGTGTATCTGAGTTCTATGAAGTAACTCAAAACACTGTCGGAATGGACACGTTGGAGATCTGATATTGCAGTTCTAACAACAGAAGCAGATGCAAATCATCAATATACTTCCTTCAGAAAGGATGCAGTTAACAAAATTGGAGCTTTACTTTTTAACTTTCACATTTCAAAAAAAAACAAAACAAAACAAAAAAACTTAAAATGATAAAGCCAGACCAAGTTATTTAATATAGTACAATACTTATCAACCTTGTCATTTGTTTTTGAGTGCAAGAATCTCAGAAATGGGGGAAATCCATGATAAAAGATAGCAAGAGTATTCAATGCCATTGCCTAAATTTTTTAAAAGGAAAATTGACCATAGCTGAAATACAACTTCTAAAAAAATACAGTGTTCTAGGTTCTCACAGTTCCAGATTGCTAACTTTATAAATTAAAGGTAGAAGTTATCTATATATAAACAAGGCCTCTTTTTCATTGATTTCAATCTTGTTCAAACCTTTGGATAGTTCAATCTTCAGATTCCACAAGGTAAGGCTGAGTTTATCAAATATAAATAAAGTGTTTTAAGTCCATGATGTAGCACTAAGAAAACAAAATGCATCAAATATTTACAGGCTGGCTATAATTCTTTTCTTAAAAAAAAAAATTATAACATGTATCAACATCAAGTCATATTCTTTGTTGAATTTCTCCAGCTGCAAGTGGAGTGACAGCATTTCTTCTCACTCATTTTTCCTCTCTCCTGAGGGCAGGACTTAGGTCAAAGGGTGCGATCTTTTGGGTGGGGGTGGAGGCATGAGCTCTGTGTCAGGGTCCTGATGACGCTTTCGTTTCAGTCCTTGAGAAGATGCTGCACATCTGTCAATGAACTCAAACAGTATCTCCTTGGTGACAGGGTTTGAGATGCTGTTGCACACAGCTGTGGACAAAGGGAGACACGTGTCACACGTGGGGATTAATTAAGGCAGCTGACTCACCACAGGGAGACGAGCAAGGGAAGGCTGTCATCCCAGCATGCTAACTACTTCCATTTTACCAACTTGAGTGACACGCTTCGGATTAAACTATTCTCCTGCCACCCCCTCCCCAAAATGAGTGTCTTTCCAGTGGCTATTGTTTACTGTACCATTAATTTCAAACCCAAACTTTAAGTACTTGGCTAATAATTATGTATGCAGTATGATTTTCTATCCCTCCAAAAACAGTTTTTATAACATTTTAATCTAGCAAGTGCATCACACTGTAGACCCTATTCAACCAAAATTTCTACAAAAAATATGTGCTATAGTCCTTCAGTATTTCTCTCAGAAAGCAGTCCACACTGAGAAGCCACCACGTCCACTGAAGAGGGAGGTTTCACTGTAGCTGGCAGGTAATATGATTTTAATAATTTGTTTGAACAAACAAGTTTGTTTGATATTGTAAGAATATTACTAATAAATAAAGCATATTATCTTGTGTGATCAAAATTTAGCGCCATTCCTTTTCATTTTATTTACCTATTTGATTTTGGGGGGAAAAAGACACAGGCTTAACTAATCCTCTTTTAAAAATTAACTCATCATATCTCAATGTATCTGCAAATTCCAAATAACCTTTAAACACACAGTAACTTTCAAGCTGCAAAACTCAAATGGGCAATTTCTGTTTTCTCATAAGCTTATCACATAAGTATCATCATCACTGACTGAGCTCTCTAAAAGTACATGATTCTATTAACCTTTAACCTTGGTTTTTACCTTTCTTTCTCAATGTCACTAAAAATACAATCCAGAGCAACAACTGTAATACCAGCTTAGCTAGTAAATGTAATTAATTTGTGTTGTTCCCCATGAAACAAATTTACTATTCTGAATTCCCAAAGCATTCATATTGTACCCAAAGAACACTCTAAAGGATAACAGGTTTTAGGTTTTTGTTTTTTCTAATGGCTTTCATTTAGTTTGTTCTCCATTGTTTGTAAAGCTATTTTAGGATCTGGAAATTACATTTTCCTCTGCTAATTTTGTCTTTTACCATCTGGCAAATAATGGTTGTTAACAATTTTGAATAGAACTGAAATTAGCAAGGCTTTTGTTGTTGTTGTTCAACAAATTCAACTTGTATACAACCCATGATCCTGCCCTTTAAACTTCTCTCTTGGATGCATGGGCCCCAGCCCACAGGTCTGTATCTAAAGTGAAGAACCTACATGCCGACTGGAGACAACCCGGGCGCAGACCTGACACAACCCTGACCCCAGCAAGCAAAGCGGGGTCCAGGTGATTCCGTCCCACCAGGCCAAACAACAAAAACAGCACATTTTAATTCTAACATCTTAATTTTTTTTTTTTTTTTTGGATAGGTTGTCATACTCACCCATGGCAGTGTTATAGGCATTAGGAAAACTTTTGTCTGTTCTCTGTCTCATGAAGACCCAGCTATTGTTCTCAAATTTACATTCTATAATTTTGTTGTCATACTGTTTTAGCTCTTTTGTCACCTGTTTTAAAAGAGAATTGAGGAAAATATTTAAGTCATTTGAAAGGCCTTCTGCTTCCACTATGTGACAAGACAATTGCATTAGGAAAAGTCAAAAATACTTCAGTGGCTCTTCACACAGAGCTCTTTGTGATCTGAGGTGTCCAATCAAGCTCAAGCTACACATGCACTTCCTTATACACATGCTCGTTAAGCCGACATTTCTTATGTACTTGTGAAAATGGCTATTAATAGTCCTGGCTGGTGGCACAGTGGATAAGGCATCGGTCTGCGAACCCAAAGGTCACTGGTTCAATTCCCTGGTCAGGGCAGATAACTAGGTTGCAAGCCAGGTCTCCAGCCAGGTCTGTAGCTGGAGACAGGTAAAAGGCAACCATACATTGATGTCTCTCTCTCTCTCTCTCTCTCTCTCTCTCTCTCTCTCTGCCTCTCTCCCCTTCTCTCTGACAAATAATAAAATCTTAAAAAAAAAAAAAAAAGGAAAAGAAAAGAAAATGGTTATCAATACATAGCAATTCAAAAACGCTATGCGGAAACCAGCCACTCTGGCCCAAAGGCAAATATGTTACCATAGGAATCAATGTCTTCAATATTGTCTGTATCCCTATCTCAATTCAGAAATTGAGTTGTTGCTTAGATTTCATCAACTTTCAGAAAGGTCTTACCTACCATCTAAGTTCCTACATCAAAACCTCAGAAATGCTATTTACTAGTTTTAAAAAAGTTCCACATAAAAAGTAAAATAAGAATCATATTTAGACAATGTGCATCCTAAATATCCTGCTTTTCAAGAAGTGTTAATTAATTAACTAAAATCTAATCTTAAGGCTATTTACCCTTTCCATCTCCAAACTAATATGAATTTTAGAGATGGAGCTACTTTTGACTTCAGTTGGTAGGGTGTATTTTTTTTTGGCTTCTTCACGTCAGATGATTAAATATGGATTACAACTTACTCTATAAAGCTAAGAAGTATCCATGGTAACTAAAAAACCTTTTAAAAGATATTTCATCAGTCTGTGAGAATGGTTTTCATAAATAAGAACCTAAGCTTATCTTTGCAGTTTTCAAATCGAATGCCAGTCATGGTGATATTTTCATTCTGTCCCCATCTTTCTCAGCTAACAACTTTTCCTCACAATATGGCAGATTGCAATCACTTAACTTCATTTGCATTATTTGAAATGATCCCGTTTTTCTACCCACATATTCACTACCACCTAGGAATATGAAGGGAAGCAAATTTTAAAAGACGCTTTCATTCACAGATTAGGCAGTGCATGTCTTCATAAAAACTTTCAAACTGTATCCCTTTTTCCTTAACGAGCATTACATTTGATTGGACTATTTGCATTTTCAACAAATCCAACAGGTCTAATACGTACATTCAGTGGCTCTGGAACCACATCTGCCAAGAGTAATTTCCACTTAACAAACTTGCTAAATTAATTATCAAATATTCATTATTCTAGTCTCAACTCCTCTTCCATTCTTCCTAGGGATCCACCTTCTCTCTCTTTTTTGATACATCATCTATATTCAAGTATTATGCAACTCATCGGTTAGGTAACCAATTTATGTTAAATCATGTGTAGGATCTAACAGACACAAGTTTCTAAACCTTTTAGTTTCTATTTTCTAATTTCTAAAATGGGCAAAGAAATTCCTCACTTACTGAGACACTGGAAACATAAGTGAAAGTGCTTGGCACTTAGTAGTCAACCAGTAAGCTTCTTCATTGAATATAAAACTGAAAAGTGAAACACTGTTTATTTAAACACACAAACAAACAAACCTTACAAGGAAATTCACTAAAGAAACCAGGACAACCTGGAAGGGTTCACTTTGGAAATAGCTGTCAAGGAAATTGTAACACGTGCATTTTATAAGAATGGTGTGCTATCCACAATATACAGTCTGTACTTTTACTGACTAGCAATTGTAGCAAGTCTTTACCATATAGCTTATTGTTCTTGTGTTCCTAGTTTCAGAATTACTATAAATTATGTGTTGCTCAATCTGACTATAGCAATTAAGCATTAAGCACTATTATTAAGTATCTGTGTGTCTACTTGGACATGCATTAACAATCTGGAACACAGCTTTCCAGAAAATGCATATACCTTCCACCATAGTAACCTAAACCTATCTCCATGCTCAAGAGCGGTGCATTGTCTGTCCTTCAGTGACCACATCAGTTATGTTGCCAAGATAGACACAGTGCAAGCTACTCATTCGGTTGGACAATAAAAAATATTTAACTGATAAAAATAATACCTCCAATATGTACACATATTAAGACAGTTTTCACTAATGGCCAGATCAAGAGAATGTTTGGCACACAAAGAAGTTTAATTTTAGTATCCAAATTCTATTTTGTTACTATGACAATGATCATCCTCAGCCAATTACATATTGTAATTTACTAAAACAGTACCTCATTAGAACTTCTATAATAAACTCTGGTTATCCTAGTTTGAGTTAAGAAGAACTTGAAATTAGTAAGAATAATATTTAGAAACATCTGTACCCATAATTACACTGAACTAACAATATGTTTTCATTGTTTTAAAAAAGAGCAATATATACTATATTTTATATTGAAAAATAATTTTTCATGTGCCCATTTTATTATCACATTTTTTATACTATTTGACTCTACCAATGATCGGAAGTTAAGGGCCAGTCAAATGAAACTGAATCTAGTAAATTTTAAGTTAGCAGTTCAATGATAATACCTGGAATGAAGGGTAGGTACAATCACTGTTGCTCCAGTCTGCATTACTTTTAGAACAGTTTTTGTAACGTAGGTGCTGGGCACACTACCAAGTCACAAAAGCAAACTATCAGTATTGGCTAAACTAACCTATATGATCCTGAGAAAGAAAATACCTACTACAAAGGGTTCCCTGTGGCTAACTGGGATCAAATGAAAAACAAACAAAACCACCCAGCTTAGCAGCCATTTCTACACATGGTCTCTCATGCAAATTGCACTTCAGGGAGAGGCCTACTCTGAACTGCCTGCCTGCACTGCTTTTCTATCAATAGGACTGAGGCCTTCACCATTCAAATGGAGCTGCACAGCTATATCCCAGCAGCTTCTTCCCGCCCACAGTAGCTTCATTCTGACCAATCAAGGCAGGGCCTTTTAGACCAATCAAACTGTGAGAATTTGGAGCCCTCATTTGCATGAGAATGGCCCAATCAGAGCCCGGGGTGGAGACTTCATCTGTATAAGGCAGCTCCCCTCTGGCTCTGGGAGCACACTTTCCCTTTCCACCAAAAACTGTTTCCCTGACTGGAGCTAAACCATCAAAGATGTCTCACGTGAGCAGGGAGGAGCAGACCAGCACAGAGCAGAGTCAAGCTGTCTAGTTGAAAGGGGCCTGGCTGCGCTGCCTCACATTCAAGCTGTTCTCACAGCTGTGCTGTATCATAAACTGTTTTCCACTTAATAAAGTTTCCTTCTTCACTCACCTCAAATTGGGGGTTCCTATTGGTGTTGAATTGATGCCAACAACCATTGGTTGACACCTGCACAGAGTAGGCAAAGATGCGGTTCTATTTCTAGTGATGACAGAAGCCTCTAGAACTTACTGTCTTTGCTCTATGTGGGCTGTTTTGTTATCAAGAGCTCATCTTTCTTTTAGAGAAACTGCACAAAGGCTTGAGGGGAGGGGGATTTCTCTGAATTAATTTGCTCTGGAAACACTTTAAAATAATAAATATCCTTAAAATCAGAAAGGCACCAGCGAGTTTTTTGTTTTGTTTTTACTTCCAATTTTAAAATAACTTTAGATTTAGAGAAAAGTTGTAAAGGTAGTATAGAGGATTCCAGTATTTTAGGCACCACTAATTTTTATATTTTATATATCATGGTACATTTATCAACTCTAAGTCATTAACACTGGCACAACACAATTTACTAAACTACAGACTTTATTCAGACCTCAGGTGTTCCACTAATGTTTAATGCTTTTATTTGTTCAAGGATCCAACCCAGGAAACCTCATTGCATTTAGTTGTCATTTCTCCATGTTCTCTTCTGATCTGTGACAAGTTTTCAGGCTTTCCTTGATACTTTTGAAGAGCACTGGTCAGATATTTTATAGGATGTTCCTCAGTTTAGGGTTTTCTGATTATTAGATTGAGGTTATGGATTTTGGGGGGAAATCCAAGAGAGGTGCAGTGCCCTTCTCACTGCATAATATCTGGGGATCTATGATATCAACGTGGTGGTGATTACTGGTGATGTTTACCCTGACCACTTGGTGATGGTGGTGCCTGCCAGGTTTCCCTACTGTAAAGTTGCTATTTTTCTCTTTTCCACAGCCTATTGGTCAGTCACAGGTCACCATGACTAGCCCCACTCAAAGAAAAGGGAAGTAAACCTTTCATCCTGAAAGGAAGGGTATCAACAAATTTGTGGACATTTACTAAAAATACCACATAAATCAGTAAGTTTCTTGATAAAGATATTTAAAGGCTATACAAATATCCTGTTTCCCCTTAAAGTTTCACTCACTAATTTGAGCATTCATCTATGAATCCTGCCTACAGCAATCATCACTGTGGTATTCTAGTGGAATATTCTTTTTTCTCTATTCCTTGTAAATTTATTATCTATACTTTCTATAAGAATGATTTGTCTCTTTTCCATCATTTATTTATTTGCTTATTTATCTCAATATGGACTCATGGATTTATTTTACTCTTTAGTTTATAATAAAGTACTATTGTCATTTATTTTGTTGTTCAAATAGTCCAGTTTTGGCTACTGGGAACCCTCTCAGATTGACTCCTGTGTCCTTTTAACTTGCTTCCACCTTTACTTACAACATAATATATTTTAGCATTTACATTCTGGCAATACAAGATAGTACTCCAGGCTCATCCTGTGTTTTCTCTGCTCCAGCCCTAGAGTCAGCCTTGGATCCCCTACCAGGATTTTACAAGAACAGGATTACTCTGCAAAAGTCCAGGCTATGCTAAGAAAGTATTGCCACTACTTGTTTTAATCAAAATTTAAAATTATTATTGAAGGGGAGGGAGAAAAAAAAAGAACGAGAGTAGAGTGACAATGGAAGAGAAAAAAGAGAGAGAGAAATGACAATGAAATTCTAAATATAAATATGTTTGGACTTAAGAGGTTTCTACCTCCTCTTTGGTGACCTGCTCTCTGGAGCTAAGCTAAGTTGGCCATTTTTTCTTTTCTGGTTATAATTTTACTTTTTGATAACTCAAGTTCTACGTCCATATTCAAAAAACATATCTCAGATAGATGAACTAAAAAAACTTATTTGTATGTAAATAACTTTAATTTTTAGCAATTACAATGGAAGAGAATAAAACAAGCAAATTCAGAAATAAAATGGAATTATAAAAGTTTTGCTTATGTTAGAAGAATAATACAAACAACTTTAATCTTAGCTATTAGACAAATATTCTTTTAGAACTACTACATTATAACAGGGTCATGATAGATTACTTTTAGAAAAGTGCATCCATTTACTGGAGGAAGTAGATCATTTGACCAGTTGCCCTTTTTAAAAATATGCTTAACAATACCTACCACTTAAAAAAAAGTTCCTCCATTAAAATCTACTTGTGTTTGTGCCTCTATAATGAAGAAGTACAGTGTAAATAACACATTGCATTTGCTAGGTCAGAAACACAGCAGCAGGGAGTCTCTACTTCATGTATAGAGGGGGTCCTCAGCCCCTCCAATCAAGTGTTCAACTAAAGAAAGTAGCCAATAAAAAGGAAGCAGCTAGAATTTATCCTAAACATTAGTACAGACAAGTCACAACTTCCAGATATGAAACTTCCATTAAACTACAGATTATTACCCTCTAATAAAATCAGTCATAATTATTCAAGGTATAATAAATCATCATAAAAAAACTGAAAAGATAAAACATGTTAGTAGTTGTTATTACTGGATGAGGAAATTAGGACTGACTCCTTTTCTATTCTGTGTTTTACTATATTTTCTAAACTTTCTACATTATACATACTTAACTTAAAGGTTTTTTAATAACAAAATATTTTTAAGATAAACTACTATGTTTCATAAAAAATGATAAACTTCTGGTTGGCTTTTAGTGAAGAGGTACAAAACAGTAAAGAGATAAACATTTAAATACAAAACAAAGTTTTGGATAAGGGGCCCAAGTCAACAGTTTACAAAGTGTGTAATAACGCACCCCAGGGAGCTGTAATAAAGTCACAGGGGCACTGAGGTATTTAAAATTTTTAGGGCAACACAATAGTATGTGTTGGATGCCATGCAAACTACTAGTTGGAGGGAGTTCACAGTTCTCATGAGAGATTCCTTCAGATAACATTATATCTTTGTAAAGCTGAGTATTTGGCAGTAATTGTGAAGAAAAAAAAAAAACAAGTTATCACAAAAATCAGTGCAGTAAATGAGATTGGTGGTGTATGATCTGACCCCAAAGTCTGAGAAGTTATGCAGTCCTTAACATGAGCTAAATTGTTAGGAAATAAACATTGAGGTTGATTGAATCTATCTACTTCATAAATGGAACCTGTTAGGTATTTCTTGTGGCTTAAGAGATTCTGTATATGAGGCAAAATCAAAAAAATGTGACAACCTCTGCCCTAAATTCTTTTCATTCATCTTTTTCCAGTTCCTAGTCTCTAAACCCACACATAGCCTTATATTTAGCATTTAGTAGAAACCAAACAGAGTAGTGAAAAACTCTGCTTGAGGTGCAGAAAATAGATCTAGTATAGAATGAGAAGTTGAAGTTAATTGCAATTGCATTCATTTGATCTAGATCACTAAAACATGTACTCCTCATTGATCTCCCCATCCTTTCTACTACCCAATCCAGGGTAGATTCTCAGGGAGAATGTTTACTGAATTCATGAGCATCATGGGCCTCTGTTTATCAGCCAGTTTGCTCATTGATGGCTGGTTAAATAAAGTAAGCTAGTACTGTCTCTAGCCTTTCTCTGCCTCCTTCCTCCTTTCCATCCTTTCTCACCCCGACCCCAACAAAAGATTTAAATATCTTAAATATCCTCAGTTTATTATCTGAATAAACATTTGAATAGAGTACAAATGAATGCATTTGTGCTCTATTTCTAGTGCCCAAAGTGCAGGTGACACCATGATTAGTCTTTACTGTCCTGGTATATATATGGCAGCATATCTACCCTTTGACAGTGAAGAGCAAGTAGAAGAAAGGGAAAGATAAACAGGGATTTCATGTCCTCCCCCTCTTTATTGAC
The DNA here is from genome assembly GCA_004026585.1 of Noctilio leporinus. Lineage (NCBI taxonomy): Eukaryota > Metazoa > Chordata > Mammalia > Chiroptera > Noctilionidae > Noctilio > Noctilio leporinus. The sequence continues at coordinate 73,021 of PVIW01003711.1, forward strand.
CCGGCATATCAACCATGCCTAGAACTGTATGATTCATCTTTATATAAGTAAATATTAATGTATTTATTGAGCAATTAGTATATGCACAGTATTAAAATTCATAACCTATAAATATAACCTTACTTAATTTGCACTACAACCTTATCAGGTGGGCATTACATTGCTGCCCTTCGATAGAAATGGAGACTAAAGCTTAGAGTAGTTAAACATCTCACCAAGAGTCACAGACCTAGAAAATGAAACAGACAAGTCTTAAACATAGGCCTTCATGTCCAATGTCAAATGCCATTTCATATCTCACTAGTTATTACAGAACCTGGCACTCTGTGGACAATACTGTACATATACTATAGAATAAAACAAACAAGGTTATTTTCCTATCCAAATTTTGCCAGATACCGGGTACAGAAACCTCTGTACATATAAGCATAAAAAACCAGTTATATGAAAACACAGTCACTAAGCCATAGTGACTAAGCCATAGAACCATCCATCCTGACACCTGACAAATACTAATAGCCATGTAGCGCATACAGGGTTGTGGACTGGTGATAAAGACACAGTCCTGCCCTCCAAAATGTATAGTCCAGTATATAGTCAAGTGAATTAACTATAAATTATGGTAAGAGCTATGAAAAAAACAGACTATATACTAGAGGCTAAAGCAGGAGAAAAGATACCTGGTTTTGGGTGGAATATTAAGGTTGAAATTTAGAGGAGGATAAGTCAGTTTTTAGAAAGAAGGTGGGAAGGAGAGAGGGAAAAAGATAAGTAGGAAATAAGTAGTGATTAATAAACTGTCTGAGGTCTGAGGTAAAAATATGCTTCAGATATTAAAGGGATCAAAAGTAAAGAATGTTCTTTAGAAGCCTTAAAAAGAGGTCCCACATAAGCCTGACTTTGTCCCAAACTCTTTCTCTTAATACCATTTTACACCACAGTCTGTCAGGTCCTGGCGCTTTGAGAACTTTCGGGCAAGTAGGATCTGATGGTGGGCAGGTCTCTGGCCTGGTGGTCTCGGGGCCTTCAGGGGATTTGGCATCTTTATTACAAGCGGCAGAAGGCTAATGACTGAAAGGCCAGACTGCTCTCAGCGTTCCATGCACAGTTTGTCCACCCAGAGTGCTAGCTTACAGCAGGGGAGTCTTATACACACCTTGGAACAAAGGAGGCTGTACGTACCTTAGAACAAAGAGGCAGTCTACCCAAAGGCAGCACCTGCCTACTCAGGGCCACTATGGGGGCCACTCCAGGGCTCACTGTTCTGGGGCCCTGGGATAAGATGAGCTTCAAGGCTAGCTAGTTGGCAGACTCCAGTGGACGGGCCAGCCATATACAGAGAGGAACAGGGGACCAGCCTCCCATCCTGACATGGTCCAGCAGCCTATTTGATATCTTTATTTGAATGTCTCATAGATTTCTTAAACACATGTTCAAAATTTAACTTATCTTCCCCCAAACCTATTTCTTCTCTTGGCTTCTCTACCTCAATAAATGGAAGTTCTTTCCAAGGACTACATTCCACATGGGTGAGTCTCGATGGCAGATGAAGTGATGTGTGACGAATGAAGGACAGAAAGACTTAAGTACTGTCTTGAAGCATGATGACTATCAAGTTTCTTTTCCTTCCCTTCCCAAGTGCACACCATTCTGACCTGCACCATCTCTGCTATTTGCTATTCCAGTTGCAGCACAAACCACAAATCATGGCAAATTGCAGAATTTCTAAATCATTAAGGATTTACAATTGGTTAATTTTCAAATGGACTGCACTACACAGCTGCAAGCTTTTGTCTTATTTCTAGACCAAATGAGAATTCATTATTGAATTGAATGATCTTTCCTCTGGCATGACTAGCAAAAGGAAAAGGTCATGTGGACAAAACAGGTAGCTCTGCTAGGTAAGGTAAGGTAATGGTAATTAATGCCTTACTAAATATAGACTATCATATGATGACACAACGTATCTCTCCCTGTCTGTCAGTACCAAGCATGATAAGAATTACAAGCAGATTGTGGATTCAGTGCATGCTTGAGATAACACAATACACACCAAGGAAAGCCTTACAATCCAATATGCACATCTACCACTTGCTTTTCTTTCTAAATAGTTTTAAGAATACAATGACAGACTTACCTGATGTTGCTTGTTTTGAAAATGTCTTTGCCACAATCAATACAAATAAATAAATCATAAAGTATATATGTCAGATTGAATTTGACAGATGGTCTGCCTACTTCTGACAATAATAGACACCTATCCTGAAATCAATTTAATGATCATTAAATAGCTAGCTTAATGAGGTTCAAAATATATTGACTTATGTGTGAACTAGGCAATTCATTAAGATGTGAATGCATAGTTCAAATTTACCTCAATGAGTTCTTCCTTGACTTTCCAAGGACTTGCTAATAAATTGAATCCAATCATGTTCATTTTTAAAATTTCTTTAGCAACATGTCCACATATACATATATATCTTTTCTCTCACCCATTTTAAACCCAACTATCTAGCTATGCTCTTTTTTAGAGACCTCAAGAGAACTGTCCTCTATACAGATCTATATGGCATGTGGCAATAAACCAAAATGCTACAATAATAAGTGAAGATTTTCTTCCTGTTCTGCCTACCAATTAGAACACCAACAAAAATGCTGTAGTTCCTCCCTCTTTATCATCCACCCTGCAAGATGACCCCATTTGCTCAAGCAGCACTAACAGGCCCCAGAATCCACAGATCCATACATCTTTGAATCATTAGCTTGGATACAAAGAACTCCTTAGCTTAGTTATAAAGCTCTACTGGTGATGAGGACACATCTGGGCAAACACAGCTTCCTAGGATTCCTTTCTGGCAAGTCTGTACCTCAAGTCAATGCCTGCTCCCACTGCAATCATCTAACCACAGTGGCAGTAAAACTGCCTCTGGTATGTCCAATTGGCATTTAGTCATTCTTTTACTCTTTGACATGCACAATGCATTCTATTTTTATATATGCTTTCTCAACAACTATTATTTCTTCTTTGAGGAAGAAATCCTGGAGTTGTTGGCAAAGGCATTACATAAATACAGAATGATAAGAACATGGCTCAGAACTCTAGGGAGTTATATTTTGTGTCTCCATTTACTCTCTGAATGACATTCATGATAGGATTCATTTAAGTCTGCCTCATTGGCTCCAGGTATTGGGGATCTCAAAAATCATTCAGAAGATGTTGAAAGTTTGAAAATGATTATAATAAATTATATGCATCAAGTTCCCTAAATACCTTGCTTTAAAAAATTCCCCCTAAAACACACTGCAATTACTTTTCATAAAATCCTTTATTTTGGAGCTGATAGAAAACTTGGAGCTCATCAAATCACATACTTTTATTCTGAAATATTCAAGTACTAAAGTGTACCATCCATTATCTTTTTAAATTAGTGTATCTTCATGTGTGAACCTTCATGCATTGAGGAGGTATAAAACCAGGGGGAAGTAGCAAATTCGTTATTTTGGTAACTGGTACTCAAAACTAACTTAATGTTTTTACCTAAGATATTTATTTTCATGAGAGATACTTACTTTTACAATTATTGACCAAGGTTTTCTTTCCCTCTTCATGTAGAAGGGGAAGGGGGGAAAATTAATATTTATTAACAACGTGCTATGTAGCCAGCACTATGCAGGGCACTTTATATACATACATTATGCTTTTTATAATTATGAGGAAAGGCTGTGTTTGAATCTAGAGCTCTACAATATACTGCCTCTTGATAATATCTAGAAAATTCAACCTAGTAGAGGAGAAGGAAAATTTCATTATTATTCACTCTTAATCAAGAAACTACAAAACAGTTATACCAAAGAGCTAAGAGGGATCCTCTGCAGTCACCATAAACTTAAGAGACACGTGGACTCTAGCACATCATGTTAAGTTTAATTTGATATAAGCTTCTAAAACAGAAATAAATACAGGCTGTATACAAGAAACACACACACACACACACACTCACCAACCTCAAATGCATGATTTTGCTAACACTAGGTTGAAGAAAGAGGACTAGAAAGAAGTTAGGAAGAACAAAGTGGGAGATACCTCAAAAGCCGGCAAAGAGAAGACAAAGGAAATTCTAAGTGTCTTAAGCCAGGTCTGAGAAATGAAGATAAAGTGCTTTTCAGCTGAGTAATATTCAACAAAGAAAGATTTCGGTAATGATTAGAGCTGTTTAATTGTTTTAGTATGCTCTAGCAATTTATAAGCCTTTTTTGTCTTGGCAAGTGGTTTATCTGCTTTTATTTCCAAATTTGAAAAAAAAAAAAAAAAAAAAAGAGGGGGACATCTTTAGAAAGAATTATGCATGTATTTAACATGTAAAGTGAAACACTAGCTATTATCTAAGGATTTGTACATTAGAAGTATCTGATTGCCTAATCTTTGAGTGATCAGAATTGTCACAATTCACAACTCCTGGAGATTTCACTAGACACCAAGATTAAATTTCTCATTTAGCTTTCTTCCTTACCCACCCCCACACACCCTTAGGTTATTGTCCTGTCTTTGGTGAAGATAATGGGATTGTCTTCTGGTGGAAATAAAGAACAAAAATCAAAATGATGTGGGTAAAAATAAAATCCCCGTATCTTTGGACATTCACCACTCAACTGCTCTTATCAAGTAAAGCCTTCAGAGTCTATTCCAAATGAGGCGGCAGTGGTTACCCATTAGAAAGGAAATTATTTTCTGGACTATAGTGCTAAACTACTTGGAATAAATAAAGTAGGTGGCTTTACATCTTGTCTCTACAAAGTATCTGCCACAATCTTGGTGCTAAATAAAAATAATATATCAGGTAAGTGGCATGCTTGGCAGGATTGCTTTTTAAATCAGTATTTTATGAGAGATTCTCACACTAGTGTGCCTCCTTTGAATGTTTAAAAGTCAGCTCAATTCTGCGGCTTTTGGAGATCACCATTGGGTCTCTGAGGGGTCTCTTCCTCCACCTCCGGGCTGCCTGTGCCTCTGCCCACTTTTAGGCCAGCGCACCTGCGACCCTGGGCTCCTCAGCTTCTGCTGAGGCCTTGCTGCAGGGCGGTCTGTTCCAGCCAGATGACAATACAGGAAGGATGCTTGTTTTGGAGGTTTATTTAAAATTGGAGAACACTATCGAGTGTGGGAAGGCAACAAGCTGAGAAGGCTACCACATCGGCTTTGTTTGCCAGCTGCCACAGAAGGTGGGGAGGGGGTGATCCCCGCCTGTTCTGCGCCCAGAGGCTTCAAATTATCACTGCTTTACGGTCTCCTCGCCACACTTCAGATGTCACCTCCATCATTTCCATTTGCACTTTTGGAATATTCCAGGAACAACAGTTCTTTGAATCTTACCATCTAATTGGTGCTAAATTTACATATAGTCATGCTTCCCCACCTTCGGTGTTAAATGGATATTCTAGTCCTTTTCTGTCCTTAGGAAAGTGGAGGGACATAAGTCCCCATTTTAACCATCACACACAGCCTGGAAATTCACCAGCACATGAAAGCTGCTGGCCCCACTCCAGAGCCTGCTGATGGCAGAGTAAACAGAGCAAACAGCTGGATTTATCCCCAAATTAAACCATGAAATGTGAACTCCAAGGCTGGCAATGGTTTGGCAAGTTAGGGGAAGCGGCAGAGTGAACATTTGTCATTTAAAAAAATCTAATCTCAAAAAAGGAAAAGTAGCTCATTCTTAGTTACATTTCCTTTTGCTGGTTTTGTTTTTTACTGACTTGATTTTTTGTGCTTAAATAACTTTTTAGCGGCCAAAACCCAACAGTGAGAACAATTATGTTGATAATGCTAGGAAATTTGTTTGCTTTGTTAAATTGAGCTTCAAAAGCACTTCAATTGAACATACATTTGTGATCACCAGTAATGCCTACTCTTATATCCATTTAAAATGTTTACTTTATTATAGCTTATTATAAGTGTGAGTCTGAAATGCAGCACCATGGCTGCTCAGTTTCCAGGCCACAATTTTATGATAATCATAGGAAATGTATTCATGTGTCAACACAACTGCTTGACAATGCCCCAAGTGGGACTGTCCGCAGCTCTGCACTTCCCACGGCCACACAGTTCTGTGCTCCACGTGAGGGAGCCATTACAAGCAGAACTCTTAGAATTTTAACTTAGTTTACAACATGTACTATTTTTGCCACACTTCGCTCAATTTAATTGCTTAGAATACAGGTGAGCTCCTACAAGTAAACTGACTCTAAATACCCAAACATATGAATAGGTCAAACGAGTTCTATTACATTATTTTATGGTTGAATTTATCTGTTTTAGGCAGCCTTCAAATACCAGAGGGAATGAGACTGGAGAATCCCTCTGTACTTGATGTTTCCTCCTGTACATGTAAATACCCGGCACCTCACAAGAGTAGTAAGCAAACTCACGGGCAGATCCAACCACGGAAAATGGACGATGGGTCTAGGGGACCTCTGCTGGTTTCTCTGGAGCACTCACAAGAGGCTGCCTGGCGGGCAAACCCACTCACCCATCTCTTCCCTAGTCCCTTTGGCACAACATGTTGGCAGAGAAAAGCTGATGCTTGATTTCATAATTTCAGGTGGCATATTTCTCTAAGAGAATTAAGCCTATTATGTCAGCTCCTGAAATACCACACAATATACTGTTTTAGAGTAAAATTCCTTTCTCTCACCTTATGGCAAACTCCTGAGCCAACAAAATAAGGGTGCTTGTTTTGTTCACTCCCCCACCTCATTGCACATATAATAGGGTGCTTAATAAGTGTGTGTGGGGGGGCACCTTTGGTGAACATGTACAAAGAAATAACAATAACATTGATTTCAAAACATTCCAGAGATTATTCAATGCCCTCCATCCCATGGACGGCCCAGATTCTCTGGCTCCACACCTTTCACTCATCTTCCTTGAAAGGGCAAGCGTATCATCTTTTCCCTCACTTCCCTCCCCATACCCACTTCTCTTTTACCAGGTCACTTTCTCTGAGAAGCCCTCCCTAATTCCAGATTCCTGTGCTTCTTTGAGACATCCTCATAGGACCTTATTGTTCCCTTATCTTAGATAGACACCTACTGAATTGTCTCTTGCTTGACAATAAAGCTCACAAAATGAATTTTAATACAGTGCCTAGCACATAGTATTAAAATGAAAATTTCCATATGCATATACATGAACAGTTATGTACTTTGGGCCTGAAAACCAAACCAAACAAAGTAGAATAAGCCCAACCTAATTACACAGTCACATGGGTAATTAGTAGTTAAATCAACCATAGCTTTCTGAGTAGAAGTCCCTTTATACCATTCTGCCATACAGAATTAGGCTTCTCCTACCTTTGTGGATGTGGGTGTGATTTCTATTCAAAGCAGAAATAGGATGTTAGTGATTAGGGAGAAGTAAAGGGGGAAATAAGGAAGAGGAAAAAATCAAGCAAATCATATACTATATACATTTTCATGTCAGGTGGGAATGAACATGCCAAATAGTTAAGGCATCCTATTACATCATATTCATCATGAACCAAGCATTTTCTGCCTCCTAAAATATGAAAGATAATGACTCATTCAGCCAGCACTTATTGACACAGTTCACAGCAAGAAAAAAATATAAATGTATGATTCCCTTTTCATCAAGTGTCCAAATAGGAGAAGCACTATAAATATGCACATTTTTAAATAATTCATTTACCTAATTTCACTGATAGAAATTCACAGGTCTTTATAAACATTAACCCTATTTAGTTATGCAAGATTCCTATTTTTTAAAGTGACTCAGGACCCTGTAAATAAAAATGAATATACAATAGGTTTCTACTTTCCTGTCTCCCACTCTGACATGAGCCTGAATTTCCTTCTGAAGTAATTTTCCACAAGGAAAGTCTTAAGAAATATCTCCATCAAAATTTCCCACCAAATCTGCAAACAGAAGAGATGGCAAACTGTCTCAAAAAGTATGACTTGCAGAATTTAGTTTTGCATGGCCTCAGTAAAAATATTCAATAGGACTTCACAAAGCTGAAAGACTACAGACCAAGAAAAGACATATATATAACATGACACTGAGAATCTGCCCTGAGTGTACAAAGGGTTGGCTACAAATCCCTAATAATTTATCACTTTATTAATTATCCAACAGATGACTTAATGAATAGCCTACTAATAAGATATAAATTCAAACTTGGAGGTTTTTTTGAATACCAATTAGGGGAAGTAATGTAACAATACAATTTTAGAGGAGGTATTTTTGCAAAAAAAATTTCAGAAAATAAAACTTGGAAAAATACAAAGATTAACTCCTGATAAATATTTAATATATAAGAGAAATGGAAAAACTATAATCACCATGGAAAGAGAAATGATAGTAGACAGATCATCAGAACAAGAACTAGACTAAAATGAGACATTCTATTACATTTATATATTATTATTAATAGTTTTCACTACTAAGACAGCAGGGTAGCACATCTTACTGTAATAAGAGGCAGAATGGGAATGAAGACACTTGAAGAAGGAAAAAATATATTACTGCTAGATAGAGAACTGGGGTTAAGTTTCAGTAGCAGTTTTCTAGGTTCACTTTTTTTCTATCCTTTCACTCTATATTCCCCCCAGAAAACTACAATATACCCAGATAAATAACAAGGAAGAAACAACCACAGAACCAATAAATTCCTTTGTATTTGTTTTCAGTGTTGGAGTGAGGAGTATTGTGAATGTACTTTTATCTGCATGTATATGATGCAACTGTATACAATGTATAGATTTTTTTTTCAGGTTTTCAAAACCAAATTCAGAGCTTATAGAAGCATGTAGAATAAATCGAACCTTCCAATGGAGGTCAGGGTAAGAACAGAAAGCTTGTGTTTCATTTTTGAACCTTCCAAGGCCTAGAAAGATGAACCCCAATGCACACCTTCACAACTGCCCGTGAGGTCAGGGAATGACCGAATCAGAAAGAGAATCCTACACTCTGGCTTTACTCTGTATCATGCTGCCCAATATATATTTTAATTTAGCATCTGCATGTATGTGACTGTTTTTATTTAGCATCGATACCTGTCAATACAGGACTTACGGTTGCTAGTACCAGCTCTGTTGTCTAAAAATGCATCGTCTCTCCTGCTGTTTGGTACAGAAATGGGGGTACATTCTCTTTTTAAAGAGATATAGGTCATTTATACACAAATATTTCTTCAGCCCATATTACTATGCATTCATATTCTGATGAATTGAAAAGGTCTCCTCTACCACCTGGGGGGAGGTAGGTAGAAGTATATTGGTAGCAGAAAGAAGTGATCACAATTCTTTTATGATTAGGGTTATCTCTGACCTGCCAAATGAAGAGGAAGGCCTCATTTGATATATACATTTGTTGAGTATCTTGTAGTGAATCCTGTCCTTTTAGGAAAACCAGTATGGCTGCAGCTTCCAATAGACCTAACTTATCCTTAATTCTGCTCTATAACAAAAGCTATTTTTAGAGTAGTTTCATTATTGTTAATGAATATATCACCCTTTGGCAAACTAGATCCCATTTATAAGGAGGAACAGATGTATGTTACTATGAGGTCACAGACAGTGTTTACAAAATTCAGTCAGTCAGTCATTGAAGGTTTCTAATGTATTTCCTCACTCAGACTCCAAAGATCTTGCCCATATAATCTGGATAAAATTCTCAAAACATTACTATTTTAATTGACTCAGTATTTCCACCTTTGTTTTATAAATCCTTAAAAGTCAGATAATCATAAATGACTGAATTTTAGTTTTGGTAAAAAAAACAAAGCTAGAAAATACCTTGGACATGGTTTAATAAAAATAAACTACATTTTTAATTAAAAAATCTGTTTTAAGACAAAGATGAGAACCCAAAATCTCGCAGCCAACATATCTCCTTCTAATATACCGCATTTGCTCTTTTATTATTTCTTCACATATTGCTACATGCCATATAATATAAAGAAAATTCGGTATCGTAGCTTCATCATTTTGCTAGATTATTGAGACAGCTTAGAGACAAATACTACAAGAAGATATAAAGAACTGTGGAGTAGGTAGAACTAAGTTAAAATCTTGATTCAAGTGTTTTTAATACCTGAGTTATTTATACAACATGTATGTGTTGAGCTCCCTACTACACAATCATCGGACTTACTGTTATTCTGTGTTCCGCAGGTTTTAAAGTTTTTAAACTACATAACCTGGAGCACCAGGCCGGGATCTGGCAGGTGGCTGCTGCTGCAGCTGGATGTGTTAACCTCTGCAAACCATTTGGTACACATCGGGGGAGGGCAACTGTTAGTCTGCTTTTCTGTTTTGTCCTGGGATTATTCTGCACTCAATTAATACATAAAGTTATGATAATGTATTACATAAACAGAGAAATGTTTTTTCTTCTATTCCCTTCAACTTCCATTTTAAACAAGAAAATAAAATTCAATAGTGAAGAAACTAAACCCTGTATGGTTTGTTCTTATTTATTTCACATATGCCTCAGCATACAACTATTAATGATAGGAAATGAAGGCAAATAATAGACTATATGTTCATTTTCATTCTTTTTTTTTTTTTTCAACTCAAATTGGAGAAGGCTAACTATTCCATAATGTTATTTATGAACTAAAACCAAACTAAAACCTAACTTTGAAAGAGAATACCTTGGGTGCAAATGTCTCCTTAAGTTGGAACTCTGTGTCACAGACATGACCACCTAAGCACAGCACACCCCCATACCCACATGTATCAAGTTTTAGGGAGCCCAAGTTTCCAATGAGAAACTTAAAAATATATATGATTTTAGTCATTTGTGCACTTGGTGTCCCATGTCACAATTTCTTAATGAAAGAAAAATGTAAAAAGAAAAGTACATCTGAAGATCCTAATGATTTGGATTCCAAGGTGATGAAAGAATAAGACCCCTTTTCTTGTCACGGCTGATTAAATGCCTTGGGGGAGGGTGGCAGGGTAGAAGGAAATGGCATTGTTTACATAACCTTTATACGCCTGGGATTGTGCTAGGCTCTTTATCCATATTATTTATACAATGCATACAACTTTTCTAAGAAGCAGATATTGTCATTCCCATTTTATAGATGAAAAATAAGGTATATCCTCTAAAGCACATAAATTGGATAAGAATCCTCCAGATGTGATTAGTTCTAAAGTCTATCCTAAGGTTCAGGGATTAGTTTGCCTTTCAATTGAATAGCGACTCATCCTTATGCATATTAATAGATTCATGAAAAAATTTCCATAAAGATTTCTAAAAACTAATTTTGAAAGTTAATCCCACATCCCATAAAGGGCATAAACATGTTTCACACACTAGCCTGCCACATTTCTTACAATTAAATCTAAGCCAAAGAAGCACAAAAACTAAAACAAACTAAAAAACCCGAAAGGTTCTATCCTTTTGCGTAAAATATACTTTTTCTCTCATCTGCCAAAGTCCTCTATTGGTTACATAGCATGTGCAATTTTCTCACAGGAAATCTCTTATTTATAGCAAGCTAATTACTCTCCAGAAGTGACTGTCATATATATGTGGATGGTTTCAGGATTCAATTTTGTCAAAAGCTGGAAGATTAATTCATGCATCATCCCATATAAGCCTTATGTTTTAAGAGATTAAAAGCCACTGCAAAGACCTATTGCCAGGGAATTTCTGAAGACCTTCACAAAAATTCATTAATCTACTTTTGGGGGGATGATGTAATTTACAAGTGTTTGCTATGATAAATTCAATAGTCCACCTAAATGTGAAGAAAATATCTGTGTATTAAAAAGAATGTTTTTATGTTTTAAAGTTGAGACAAAAAATAATTACATATTAGTCATGAATGTACTACATTAAAACATAAAAACAAAAGATTCCAGCAAATAAAATCCTCACTAATTTTCTTTTAGTAAATTAGATATGTAGGTATTACTGGCTCAGATGTTTACATTGGTCTCTACCAGTTAATCAGAGGCGTTTTCCTATTTTACAGATGTTCTTATTACACACTTTTCTCAAAACTACATTATGCTAATATACTACACAATAACTGTCTTCTCTCAATACAGAAATGTTAGCAACATTTTGAAAACTTCAATTTATTGAAATACATAACTGTATCTCATTTTATACCTGCATAAATGAATGATACTACCTTTGTTATTGTCAAACAAAAATATTTAAAATAATCAACCATTTTCATTCTCACTCTGAATTTTTCCCCATTGAATATGGTGATACCTTTTTTAATGATGTCAACGATGCCAGTTTACTATAGAAAAATATTAAAACAGACATTTGGTAGAATTAACATATGGTGCACCCCTGAAGAATACGGGGAATGCTTATTTTTATTTTTTAAGTTATTTTTTGGAGAAGGCATCATCTATTTCTTAATCAATATTGAGTCTTCCTAAAGTGTGATAGTATTTATAAGAAAGGTTTCCAGCAGTTATAAGGCTTTGGTATAAGCAACCCTAAAACATTTAATAGATTTCTAAGTCTACCTATTAATGTGTAGAGCACCTGCTGTTCATGTATTTCACTCTGTGAGACAGACATTTTTTCATTTCAAACATGGAAAGTTTCAGTGGCAAGTAAACATATACTGATGTAAAATCTTAGAAGGTAAATAAGAATATAGGCAAATATAAGATTTCACAGGCAGTATATGAGTACTTGCCAAGTAGGTAACAAAAACCATACACTACTCCCCAAAAAGAAACGATTGCTTCTTCCCAGAACTTAGTTCATACCTCCCTATGGTTATTTCTGTACTATTCTTTGCTTGTTTGCTGTTTGTGTGTATGTGCATCTTAAATTCCTGGAAAGATTGTATATTTTTATTTTTGAATGCCACCACAGTACTGAAAAACACCTAGCACTTGGTTCTTGCTCAATAAATGTCTGAATACCTGAATAAATAAGTGGCTGATGATGAAGACAGCAGCCATGCTGAGGGGGCCAAGCACTGTTCTAAGTGCTTCGCATGCATTATTAGCTAATTTACAATTACTGTTCTCTTGGTATCTCTGCTTTACAAATGAGGAAACTAAGGACACACAGAACAAATAGCTTCCTCCCACTCATCTAAGTTCATGCCCTTCAATTCTTGACTTAAGAATTAAGTGTCTTCTTTGGGAAGGTCTTCTTTGACCCATTAAACAAGGCTAGCTACCCTTGCCATCCATTCAAATAAGCCCTTCATTTTCCCTATCATCATAGGCATCATCCCTGAAAGAAGTTAATCAGCAGAACTGCACATTATATATGAAGCTCCATGAAGGTAGGGACTACCTCAGTCTTATTCACCACTCTAACTCCAGTGCCTATCAAAGTGCTTGGCACATAATGGGAGTTAATGAATAGAAGTTTAATGAATAAATGATCCATAAGATATGGCAGGTATTCATTAAATGTTCACTTAGGGAATAAGCGACAAAAATGAGTGAATGTGAAGTGATACTAAAATAGTCAATGTAATTGCCCGGTAAACATTTAAAAATTCAAAACAGATTTAAGAATGAGGATTAGCAGTAGAGATTTGAGAGTCATCTATAAACAATTATTATAGTTATAAATAACCATGAAATAGCTCAGACATTATGGATGATTCATTTCTGAATACAAAGTATTTGTATATTCAGCAAAAGTCAACATCATATTTAAGTTACAAACCTCCAAAATAAGAATTCAGAAAGGATCCTCATAAAATGTAAGGTGGATGAAATCATTCTTTAAGAGTTTCTTCTTCTTAATAATATATTGCTTTTATAGGGGTGCCTGGAATCTGCCATTAGCATGTTTCTACTTAGGTAGAAGAGCTTCCAGCTTATATTAAATCTATAGTGTGTTTTCTTGAAGATGATCCTGGTGAAGCTGCAATATATTGCCTCCATGGTTATATACCATAGGTACTCAAACATCAGAGATAAACTCTGTGTTGCCGAGACAGAGCTAAACCTATCTCAATGTGCAGATGAACTTAAAAGAGAAATGCAGATTAGAAACCACATTGGACTGTGACCGTTAGACAAAAGTGAGATGAGAAGTCCTGTAAGGCACTGACCGACAGAATAGAAAGCAGAACTGGTTTAGTCATTTTGCTCAAGAAACTTAAAGATATGCAAGTGCAAGTTATAATGGAAAAAGTATTTTAAGTTTCAAATCTGCTTTACATCACTTGGTTCGGCTGTGAGTTGCAGTGAGAGACATCAGCTACTGCCACAGGGAAGACAGTGAGACTGAGAAAGGCAGCAGGCTCATCCACAAAAAGAACTGCTGCAAATGAAAACATTCTGAGCATAACTGCTGGTGCTTCTTGCCTTTGGAGCTGTATTCACACCTACCCGGCCTGTAAGTAGGATCTCATGCAAATATTTAGGATCACAGGAGCAATGTATATAATTAAAAGAAAAAAAAGGTTTCATCTGAAGGTCCTTTCAACAAACAAAACACTGCCACTGTTGTAGTAGTGTCTTAAGGAAAACACAGAAGCATTAGCACCCTCTCATAAAAGGAAAGGGTGGGGAGGGAAGGAAAGGATTAGAAAGGAAAGGGAAGGAGGGAGACAGGCAACATCAGTGTATTAAAGGACTATATTTTTCCAGGAGAATTTAGTGACACTGTCAAAGCTTGTGGATATATGTAATTGTGTACAAATTTAGGCTAATGATTTACCATGTTTAGCTTTCTAATTTTTCCATAAATTTGGACACTTCTTAAGTTATTGGCAAAAACAAAAAACAAAAAACAAAAACAAGAAGCAGCAGGCAAGAAATTGCCTGACTTTGACTTTGAAAAATGTCAACAGACAGCAAATCACCACCCACAAAAGCACAGTAATCTTGGGCCACTTTCTGAGGCAGTAACTGGTTTAAGAGACATTAAAAATTCCTGAAGTTGTTACTTTATTAAGGACTAGGCAAATAGATTAAGATGAGACTCAAAAATTATATGGGCATAGAGTACAGAACACTTTAAGAAGGCAGGAATACTTCTAATATAGCAAAGGAAAAACATTTAACATAAATGCTTGCTTTAAAAAAGTTACATGGGAAAGAAATATTCTATTAAATTATAATGATATGAGATAACTAAAGTTTTTAATGGTCATGCATTTTGTTTTCTTCAATGTATTGTTATACAGGCTGACTCCCTTAAAATACTTGATCAACATTCTTAAATGAAAATTTTAAATTAGCAATAGTTATCCAAAACACTTGTTTAAGTACAAAAAGAGTGGTCTTAGAGAGTCAGAAAAACCTAGGGTCCAATCCCAAATATATCATTTATTAGCTGCACAATCATGAGCAAGTTATTGAACTCCTCTGTGTCTCAACTTTCTTATCTAATATTTATAAGATGTTAGAAGTATTAGGAGGGATAATATATCTTGGGTGCATAATATGTGCTCAATAAAAATTATTCCATTTGCTTTTTATAAAAATACCTTATTTTCTATATCTAGTACAATTAAAGGCTTATGTTACAATTCCATTTGCACCAGAGCTAAGTTTTTTAAATTAACATTGATCTTAACAGAAGCATCTAACTTTGAGAATAACGGCAAAGGTTAATTCCAAAAGGAAGAATGCACATCAAACTAGAAACGTGCAAATTCTATTACTGAGTAGTATAGCTAGAGCAAAAGGTTTCTGCTTCCAGATTATCATGCAGAAATGCTGAAAGGAATGTTTAGCAATAATGGCACATTAGAAGCTAGAATTTTAGATTTATTTGTGTATGCTTAATAATAATTGTTATTTATTTTCTACTCAATTTCCTGATGCTACATTTTTAAAGTCACAATTTTGAAGATAACTCCCTGAAGAAGATGGAAATGCAATAACAAAGGATAATTATCACCTCTGGTGGGGAGAAGGGTATAATGAACTGATTTCTTTCTTGAAATAAAAAATCTGCATTGAACAAACTTGAACCAATCAATCTGTAATTTTTTTTACCTGGAATACAATTCTGTAAAAAACATGCTTAATTTTAACTTCTTAAGATGCACACGTACTGGTACACACACACTCAAAGGTGAAAATAACTGAAACAACTGTAGCAAGGTAGCCTCTTCCATGACTTGAACCGTCAGATTCAAAAATATCACTAGCCATATTGAGAAAGATTTTGTAGGCCCTGGCTGGTGGCACAGTGGATAAGGTGCCAGCCTGTGAACCCAAAGGTCACTGGTTCAATTCCCAGCCAGGGCAACATAACCAGGTTGCAAGCCAAGTTGCAAGCCAGGTCGCCAGCCAGAGGCAGGTGAAAGGCAACCACACATTGATGTTTCTCGTTTCGCTCCCTCTCTGCCTCTCTCCCTTCCCCTCTCTCTAAAAATAATAAAATCTTAAAAAAGAAAGAAAGAAAGAAAGAAAGAAAGAAAGAAAGAAAGAAAGAAAGAAAGAAAGGTTCTATAGTTCATTCACTTCCTGACACAAATAATAGCTCAACTTGAGCAGCCATAGAATATCAGGAAAAACAAACAGAAACATTAATTTGATTTTTATGAGTTCCACTTCTTTGTTTCTCATAGAAACAAACATTTTAAATAATATGAAAAAAAATAAGTATTTACCACCTGATAGTTATGGCTTTCAGAATCCAGGACAATTTTGTTATTGTCCATGTCAGTGATCATTATTATTAGAGTCTTTACCTGGGGCATAAAGGTCAACTGAAATAGCAATACGAATTATTAAGAAAATGTCTATTTTATGTTAGGTTTGGTTCTTTTTCTTTTTTCTTTTTTTTAAAGATTTTATTTTATTATTTTTAGAAAGAGGGGAAGAGAGAGAGGCAGAGAGGGAGAGAGAAACATCCATGTATGGTTGCCTTTCACCTGCCTCCAGCCACAGACCTGACTGGAGACCCGGCTTGCAACCTAGTTATGTTGCCCTGGCTGGAAATCAAACCTGTGATCTTTGGGTTCACAGGCCGGCACTTATCCACTGTGCTACCAGCCAGGGCCTCTTTTTTCTTTTCTTTTTTTTTTTTTTTTTTAAGATTTTATTATTTTTAGAGAGAGGGAAAGGGAGAGAGGCAGAGAGGGAGAGAGACATCAATGTATGGTTGCCTTTCATCTGCCTCCAGCTACAGACCTGGCTGGAGACCTGGCTTGCAACCTGGTTATGTGCCCTGGCTGGGAATTGAACCAGTGACCTTTGGGTTTGCAGGCCGGTGCCTTATCTACTGTGCCACAAAGCCAGGGCCTTTTAGTAAACTAAAATTTGTATATTTCTCTAAAAAGGTATTATGGGTTTTCCCCCAATTTCCAATTTAGAAATTCTTAAAGTGGTCTGTAGTTTTGCTGTCGGTATATATTTTAAATTTTTGAACACCAATTTACCTCTCTGAGTATACTCTCCTATTACTTCCTTACATAAACCTTTGCTCTTGCATCCAAGGCAAATCTTTATAGTTCCACATGTTGCATTTTCTATTTTCCTAAAGTGCCTGGCAACCTCTATCCCTCCCAGACAAAAGTAACCTACCCTCTCCCTCTCCCCCCGACCCCCCCACAAACAACCTGCTCTTAACCTATTGGTAGGAAAACATAGCTTCTATTTACTTTATGAATCCTACCTCAATTGCTCCAGTCCATAGTTCTTCCTCGGCTTTTGACATTTATAGCTAATTATAAGTATTTGACATACCGCATTCTACTCTGTGGTAATAAATATAGTTTTTGCAAAGAAATTTCTTCTCTCTCTCTCCAATCAGACTATAAATAAGTTGGGGACCAATAAAATATTAATCTTTATATCCCCAGCATCCACCAAAATACCCTGTACATATACTATACTTAATGATTGCCTCTCTGGACTATCAGGTGAGTTTTAATGTAAATAATGAAAAAGAAAATATGTTTTGTCCAGGAAATAAGGAATTATAAGTATTAAAGAGGAATGGAAATTAGGGAAATAAAGGCACTGTGGAATGGAAAAGCTGATGGAAGGAATTAACACGTGCTACAGCAGGCAACAGGAAGCCACCGTAAATGATCATTTAAAAATCAGAAAAAAAAGAAATCCAAACTAATGTAAGATAAACTTATGACAAGTTCTAAAGACCATAAATAGGAGAATGAACTTATGTGAGTGTCAACATACCTAAAATAGAGACTTACCAAGGAGTGAAAGTTTTGAGAGGGAAAGTGATGCAGATCTCTCTCAAGTCTACAGAAGAGGACATTAACCGTCCTGGTCAGCAGAGACTTGGCCTCAAGGAAGGTGGATTGTTTAAGGGCATCTGGAACTCTGCCAAGAATATGTGGCATTCAAAAGAATATAGACTTGTCTTTATTTTTTCCTCCCAAATTATAATTTTTCATGCTTTTATTGATGTAATAAATCATTCAAGCCAGTAAAAGCATCTGATAAGCATCATCAGACTTAAGAATTTGTGATGAATGACTTCTACAAAAGCCTGTGCATCTACATCGTTTAATAGGATCCAACAGGATGAAATAAATTTATCACTAAAATTAACTTACCCCCACCAACACAATTTCTATCTTTTCCTTGTGTGGCTTCATTCCTCTCCAAAAGTCTCCATGTTGTGACATCTAATGTCTTATAACATATGCATGTTGCCTTTCTTCATTCATGTTTTTGCTAAACCAAAACTATTGTGAGAAAATCTCCTTGCTTATTTTCATAGTCACTGACTTTTTCATCACTCAATTACCCTTACGCAACTAACCTACTCATCCTGAAACTTAAAAAAAAATGTTTCCTCTTCATGCAATATTATAATTCTTTTTTTTTTGTCAGCTAAAATCAGTCCAGTGTCACCAAAATGCCTCCAAGATACACTGATTTTGAAAACCATTAAAATGTTTTAATTCCAGCTACACTCAAAAGGCATATTCACCTTTTGAGCCAGAAAATGAGAAACTATTTTTCACTGTACCTAGCAAAAGTACCACACCTTTCTGTGGTAATCAGAGCACTCAAAATGTTCAGATGATTTGTTTATATGCCTGATTTCTTACCAGCTGGTTATTTTTAAAGAAATAGACTTCTATAAACTATTTCAAATGAATAACTATGTAATACTTTTCACCCAAATTCTTTGATATTAAGACTAACAGTAAAATAAAAAGCATTTAATACAAAAGGAAAACTGTAAGTAGGAATGATTGGTCCTAAAAAATGATGGCTGAGGAGAAATATCTGACACAATAAACTTCAAAAGAGATGCTATGCTCTGGGAAAAAGAAAGGAAATATTCTGTGTTTTTGTTTTTTTTTGTTTTTTTGTCGTTGTTGTAATTAAAAGCCTTTTAATATCTCAAGAGATTCACAAATGTTCCCAATACAAGAACTCTCAGATCTTGCTATTTAAAACTGATGAACATAAACACTCAACACTGACTAAATAAGTAGCAGAAGTGAGGTGATAACTTTCAGCTCTTTATACTCCCATCTCTTTATGTAAACAAACCACAGGGACTATCTTAGTCCTCCTGGTGGGACCACATTTCCTTTGGTTAAGTCTTTTAGTGTAGTCATTGTCTTAACTAGTAGTGTATCAATTACAGTGATAATTTTGGCCTTCTGTGCAAGGAAAACTCAAGAGAGCTTCGAGGACTATAATAGTTAAACTGCACATGATAAAAATGCAAAATAAGTAAAAACTAGTATATACTAAATAATACACTCTAAACTAATACTCCATAGAAGATAATGTGCATGCTGGCAGTATAATCTTGGGTTTGTCACTCAAGTCTTGCATGTTTTCCTGATCTGTAAAGCTGGAAAATACTATGGCAGCTACACTTTATAGTATGCTTAAAAATTAATTAGAACAGTGCCTGGCATATAATGCTCAACAAATGTTGGCTATTGTATCTTTCTGTTGGATAACAATACTAACTGTAACTGTTTACATTTTTACTTTTAAACAGATTATCCTGTTTTCCTTTCTCATGTTAAAAAGTTTTCAAAATACCAACAATGAAAAAAAGTAAAATATCCGAAAAGATGTCAATATGCTTGTAACATTTGATGATAAAAATTTTAAAATCAGGCCCTGGCTGGTGGCTCAATGGATAGGTGCCAGCCTGTGAACCCAAAGGTTGCTGGTTCAATTCCCAGCCAGGACACATAACCAGATTGCAAGCCAGGTCTCCATCAAGGTCTGTAGCTGGAGGCAGGTGAAAGGTAACCATACATTGATGTCTCTCTCCCTCTCTGCCTCTCTCCCTTCCCCTCTCTCTGGAAATAATAAATAATTATTATACATTAGGGATACATTACATTTCAAATTTTTTCTTATTTGCTTTTCAAAGTCTCAGTCTCCTTTGACAAAAAAAAAAAAAAAGATTTCACATTATATGAATTTTTCACTAGGTAACTGCATTTATTAGCCAAAATTTAAGAGTTAAATCTGATTCTAAAGTATTGCAATCTATTCAGAAGAAATTCTGGATAGTCAAATAATCTAAAATGTCATTTTTTAAATTTTATTAGGTAAGAGGATGAGTAAATATTACTTCACAACTGACTATTTACTGAAGAAGTTATATTTTTACTTCCATGGGAATAAAATAAAATATACATAACTTCCAGGTGTCTAATATAAATCTGAATTGGAACCTGTGGCATTATCAGAAATATAACTTCAACAATAGTCACTTTAGATAAGATCTTTTATATTTACATGGTTATTAGTGCCTTTGAAATTGATGTCAGTGAACTACTTCTTTTGGAAGTATAATGTTGGTAGGAAAAGTATAATGGGATGTTATTTCCTTTTACCAACATAGGAGGGTCCCAGCATTATAAATATGGAAGTAGACATGACACCATCTACTTTTTTGGTAATGTTACAAAATTACAAAAACAGAAATGTCTATTGTTTTTCCTTCCAAACCATGTTTAGTAAGAACTTAGCTTAATTTAAGTCTAAAGTTTTTTAACAACTAGAATATGCTAACATAATTTCTAATATTTTTCAATAAAGTGTCTAGCTCAAGAAAGACTGAGTTATGGAAATTTTCAGCTAAGAAAAATGCTAACTTTCTTAATTAAAATTAATTTGGGGACTATATTTAAAATATTCTCCAAATAATATACTCACAAAAATCTGCATTTCAAATAAAGCTACTGATATTAATCATTTACAACCACATCTTAAATTGGAAAATAAAATTATTTCTTAAAGATAACTTAAGATGTAATTGAGATTAGAAAATAGTTTTATGATAGTATAGTTAATACCTTAAATATGAATTTAACTAGAACCAGAATTTTAAATACTTTGATGAACTTCATGGCAAATATTGATACTTAATGATTTTAAAAACCAACAAGTTCATAGATACAAAAAAGCAGATTGGTAGTTGCCAGAGGCAGGGTTGGCAGTGGGTGAAATGGGTGAAGGGGGGACACAAAGTACAAATTTGCAATTATTAAAAATATAAGTCATGGGGATGTAATGTGCAGCATGGTGAATACAGTTAATAATATTGTATTGCATATTAGAATGCTGCTAAGAGAGTAAGCCTTAAAAGTTCCCATCACAAGAAAAAAAAAATTTTGTAACTGTAATGTGACAGATGTTAACTTGATTTATGGTGATCATTTCACAATGTCTACAGATATTGAATCATGTTGTAGTACTCTTGACATTAACATAGTGTTAATGTCAATTATACCTCAATTTAAAAATACCATTTTGTTTTCTAGGCATTCTTCAATAATATTGTTAAATATTTATTTAGTGCTTTAATATCTCAGGCAGTAGCTTAAATGCACAGGAAGTGCACAAGACACAGCTCAGCCTCTACAGCACTTACATTCTTGTAGATAAGTTTTCTAAGGACATGAAGATACAAAAAATGAAACAAACCTGCGACTGTAGGCCCTACATGATACTCAATTTTGGTAACAATACTGCCAAAAGCACCTGGGTAAAAATGACAGGAAAACAACTACTATAGAATACCTTTTGGAACCCTGCAATCACCATGTGACTTGTTTGTAAGCAGTGCATTCTAGTTACACTACAGACTCACCTGAGAGCCACGCAGTGACTCTGAAGCACTCCGTCAGCAATTGAGGTACGGGGTAAAAAGTTGTCAGAAACTCAATGGTTGTTGCATAGAAGTAGGAAGATTTTTGGCTTCCATTCGGGTGTTTTAAAAATATTTTTTGTTTGCTTTTTGAATCTATATACAACAAAGGTACAATCACATCCACCCTTATTACTGCAATAGGAGAGACACTGAAATTTTGCCTCTTAATTTACAGTACGACAGAAGATTCAGCCATAAAAGATGTCACACAGATCTAGATCTAATTCTACGGCTTCCTCTCAATTTCTCACTCATCTCCATTTCCTTCTACTTTTTCTCTAGGGAAGATAACACCTTCATTTCTTTCTCTACCCTCAAAATACACAGAATCATTTGGAAGACAGTAGGCATGGAAGGCTCCCTTCTGTTCTTGATAATTAGGACTTTTTTGAAACCAAAAAAGCTTTCTGTGGCTCTATAAAACACCCTAATTCATTTCATTTCTCACTTATCTTTCCCTATACTTTCCTCCCCCTCTTCCCAGGAACTATGACATCATCGTTCTTTTCCACTCCAGACACTCAGGGGCTACCAAGGACTCAGGGGCGGGAAAGCCCCCACTACCATCTGCACGGCACAAATGTGGCACTGTCCTGCCAGCAGCGTACAGCAGCATCAGCTAGGCAAGTTCTGTCCTGCAGCAGTGTCTGCCAAACTGTGGGTTGTGACCCATTTTCCAAGGAAAAAAGTGTATTTGGTGGGTTGAGACGAGCATTTAAAAGGCAAACAAACTGAAAAATAAACAGAGCAGAATGGAAAACACAGCTATTGCATCGCACTTACACTGAAACTTGGGTTTACGTTTTGTGTGTATAAATATGTGTACTGGATCTCTATGAAAAAAAACATTTCTTATGTTTGTACAAGTCATGGTCAAAAGTCTGTACGCCTCTATACTAGAATACCAAGTTCTAAGGACTGCATCTTTATCTGATGAAATACTTCAAATATTTTAGAGATGTAAAATATGGATGTTAAATAATTTCTTTTAGTAAACAATGTCAATCTAATAAGCCACATATTTTCTAAAAGACAACAAACAAACCGAACCCGTTTTCCCACATTTTTCAATATTTAATAACAGAGAAACCTCAAATAGTTAAGCTTTAAATTTAATTTACCCTAACATTTAAAATTGAATATGTTATTTGCATCTCAAAATATTTTTAAGTAATACCGGTCAGGGTATTTAAGTAATAACAGTTTGCAAGCCAGGTCTCTAGCCAGGTTCATTGCTGGAGGCAGGCGAAAGACAACCATACATTGATGCTTCTCTCCCTTTTCTCCTCCCTCCCTGCCCTTCTCTCTCTAAAAATAATAAAAATCTTTTAAAAACTCAAAATTTTAAGTAATAAATAACAATCTGAGCTCAATATACCTTAAATGAGAAATATTCTCTATTTTAATAGAAACAAGACTGAGAGGGATGATTTGGTAAGTTTTCCAAAGTGATTTCAAAAATAAAGAAATTATCATTATTTCTTTACATCTATTGCATATGCATATGAATACAAAAACCAAGGAAACACAGTATTTCCTTGGCTGTAAAGAGACTTTTAAAAATTCCGGCTCAGGAAACTTACCATATGAAATGAATGGCACCCAGTCTCTCAAAGGGCCAGAACCAGGCTCTGAGGCAGTGAGTAACTTAGCTGCACAGTGGATTCTCTTATCCACAATTTTGTTACCCACAATTTGTTCCCCTCAGTCAACCCCACCCTGAATCTATCAGAAGCTAACAGAAAATTCCAGAAATAAACCATTCATAAGTTTTAAATTGTAAGCAATTCTTAGTAGCATGATGAAATATTGCAACTTCCCACTCTGTCCCCACCCACAACATAATCATCCCTTGTCCAGTGTATCCAACTCTGTATATACTATGTGCCCACTTGTCACTTAGTATGCATCTGTTATTAGAGAGACCATCATTGCTCATATTCAAGTAACCCTTACTTTCATAGGCATTATAATTATCTCATGTCATCTGGAAGAAAAAGGGTGAGTACAGAGTACAGTAAGATATTTTGAGAGAGATCACATTCACATAACTTTTATTACAGTGTATTGTTATCATTGTTCTATTTTATTATTAGTTACTGTTCATCTCTTACTGTACCTAATTTATAAATCAATTTTATCATATAACATAGTACACATAGGGCATGGTGCTGTCTGCGGTTTCAGCATCCACTAGGGGTCTTGGAACATCCCCCATGGATAAGGGAAAACTGCTATACTGACTAAAAAATAACTACCTCAGAATAACGATGATATTCCTTTACTTTTCACATATGTTTTTTTTATGGAATTCGTAGTTAAAAAAAGGAGACACTTCTTAGCTGTTCTGCTGTGTCAAAGTGGAAACTGCGACTCAGCCTCACAGTCACACACACTTGGCTGTCAGATGGAAGAGGCAACTAATGCAAGCCCTGCGGGAGAAACAACCCTGTGGCCTGGAGACTTGCTATAAAAAGCCTGGGTAGATTAAAAGTGATGTTGACAAGCTTCAATCCCTCTAGGTTTCATGGAATTTGCTAAGTGAAGCCTCCAGGCCTAGAAACCTATGAGAATAGCATTAATGAGCAGATGGATGTAGTTTGCTACACGAGTTAACTCGTGTTTGCACTTGCACTGGCTTTTGTATAAAATCACCGAACAACAATGTGTTATTTACTAGACTACAAAATGTTCTAGAAAACAACACAGAAAAATGGGTCTAAAATGTAAACTATTGCTTAAACCTGAACAACCTCAACATCTTCAAAAATAAACTATGAGTAATAGGAGATACATATACATGCAAGTAAGATAAGCAAGAGATGCAGAAATAACTCCCCCTCCAAAATAAGGGCCTTCTGAAAAACTTCTGATAATTTGAAAGCAAAGAAATAGAAATTAAGCAAAATTTTATTTTAATTAAACTTCCTTTTTTATTTCAAAGACTGCAAATAAAGGTTTAATGAACCATATCTCTTAAGAAAAGCATAAGTAAGAACCTAGTATAAAGGAACCATGGACATGGACAACAGGTGGGATTGACTTTGGGGGGAATGGGTGGGTGGGGAGGAGGAGAGAGGGGAGCAAAAAGGGGATGGATGTAATAAACAACAATAAAATTTAAAAAAAAAGAAAAGCATAAGTCACATAGAGCCAAGTACAATTAGAATCAACTATCTCAAGTTGAAAGAAGGCAGTCTTGAATGAAGGTGAAATCTGCTTCGTTTATAGCAAAAAACAACAGCTATGGATGTGAGACAATTTCTTTCTTACTCTATATTATAGCTCATTATAAAACTAGTGTTTCCTTTGGTGTATTCTATTTTAGGACAAAACAAAAGAATAATCATGCATGTACAAAATCAGGTTTTTCAGATAACAAATTTGCCCTATAAGTTTTTTAAATTTATGTTTTCAATAAACATATTTATTTACTTTCTTAGGGTTCTTAATTTGGGGTCATCAAATGCATTTCAGTGGAGTCTACGTACCCTTTGAAATTGTTAAGTAAAGGTGGGTGTATGTAAATTTATGGGATTCTCAAAAAAGATCAAGATATTAGAATTGGGTGAAAGGCATATATAAAAGGACTGGGTTTATTTATTTTTATTTTTAAAAAGATTTTATTATTTTCAGAGAGAAGGGCAGGGAGGGAGGAAGAGAGGGAGAGAAGCATCAATGTATGGTTGCCTTTCACCTGCCTCCAGCTAAGGACCTGGCTGGTGACCTAGCTTGAAACCTAATTATGTGTCCTGGCTAGGGAATCAAACCAGCGACCCTTGGGTTTGGCAGGCTGGCATCTATCCGCTGAGCCACACCAGCCAGGGCTCCGGACTGAGTTTATTTTAAAAAAGAAACTTACTGATGGGTTATAGCGAATTTATTAACTCACTTAACATTTGTCCAAATACCTATTCTCCTTTTTATTTTTCTCTTTTTGATCTTTATAAAACAGGATTCCTTTTTAAAAATACACTTGTTAACATGTCTTTTTAACCAATAGAGCCTCTAACACTAAACCACTCATACTTAGTTCTGTGTATTAATGCATGGGAGTTCCTTTTCCTAAATATTCCAGTGAACAATTTCCTACTTAATTTCTTCAAAAAATTTCAACCAGTATTCCTTAAGAAAAGAAGAGCAGTTTCTGTTTATTAAAGGTTTTATCTGCTGTCTATGCCATGAAACACAGTATCATTACATTTAGTTTAATGAAGGAAAAGTGAATATAACAAACACTGGTATTTCATGTCTAAAAGAAGTCAGGTACAAGACAAGGGAAGAAATGAACCTTAAATTTCTTGCCTAATCAAAAGCATTTAAACTGTGATTTTTTATTGTTCTTCTTCAATAACTTATAATGATCAATAAGGTAGAAATCCATATAGTATCTTCATTAAGAACTGTAAGAATTATGAAAAACTTCCAAAGTTAATAAGGATAAGAAATCCTTTCATAGTGTATAAGAGAAACCTTTCCCACAGCCACATTAAAGGGAAAAGACACCCTAAAATAATGGACATTTGCTATTAAATTGATTATAGACATTTGCTATTAAATTGATTATACCAGGCAAAAAGGGTTGACAAAGGATTGATCTTTGTCACTGGGCTTGTTAGAAAAGGCCTGGATAAAGGAAATGTTATGTTAATAAATCAGGTGAGTGACGGAGGAATTATCCTCATATATACACTTAGACTATGATTTTGGAAAAACAGGAAAATACCCACACACATACACACACACAGGAACAAATTTTACACTTCCCTAAATATATCAGATATACCTCTCACTTTTTACTTATTTTAGTTATAATAAGGAAAAACAGGATTTTCTAGATCAATGGACAGGAAAAAAACAAACCAAGAAAGAAACCAACCAACTATCCCTGGGCTTTAAAAACTGTTCCTGCTGAAACACAGGAGAATTTCTGGCTATACATTGAATTTAGTGAACAGGATAGTGAGGAAGGTTTATGAAAAGACGCTTGCCAAGTCATCCATGTTCCAGGTGTATTAAAAATAGAAGAAAATGCTTATCTAAATGCTTGTCATTAAGGACTCAGAGAAATTCAAGAGAGTCCAGGACCTAAGATCCTGATAATAGACTTTTGAGAGTGTTTTGATTAAAGCTGAATTAATGTAGGTATTTAAAGAGGTGCTGCTACTATTGTAACTAAGATTTTTTTTCATCTAAAAAAGTCAATAATATAACTAAAACTCCTCAGTATTAAGTATCCTAAATGTTCTATTTAGGCTCAGTCTATTCTGAAAAATTATTGGGTTTCAAACCGTAAAAATATATGCAGTGGAAAGAAATTTAAACTCATACCTCTCAAATGAATAGGAGAAAAGTAGTTCATGGAGCCAAGAAGAAATGTGAAGAAAAATCAGAAAACTAAACAACAACAACAGAAAAGCAAATTTTATAGACCTGTTACAAAACATTAATGAAAAGTTATAGAAACAAAGAAAAGGAAAAATCACAAATCCTACCTTTTATTATCCTGAACATTCACAATATTCCATTTCTTACAAGCAACTTAGATGGAATCTATGATCAACCCTCAACTAATATTACTATAAAACCACTTTTAATGAAAGAGTAAATGCTTTCTAAGATCAGGAACAAGGCAAGGGTGTCTTTTTCTCACCATTTTCATTCAACCCTGTACTACAGGTTTTAACCAGTGTAATAAAGCAAGGAAAAGCAGTGAAAGGCATGCAGATCAAACAAAAAGAAGGAAAATTATCTTTATTAGTAACATCTTCACTTATGTAGAAAATCCTGTGAAATCTATTAAAAAACAGCTATAAGAATAGAATATA
This sequence comes from Noctilio leporinus, assembly GCA_004026585.1. Taxonomy (NCBI): domain Eukaryota; kingdom Metazoa; phylum Chordata; class Mammalia; order Chiroptera; family Noctilionidae; genus Noctilio; species Noctilio leporinus. The sequence goes on from PVIW01003711.1 coordinate 100,951, forward strand.
GTAAAACTATAGGATTTAAACATAAAATTTCATCATCTTTATATACCAGCTATAAAAATATGGAAATACTTTTATAATCACAAATATAAAATATTTACAGGTAAAATTTATCTTAAAATGTCCATGACCAATACACTGAAACAACAAATATTGCCAAGAGACATTAAAGATCTAAATAAATGTAAAAATATAAAGTCTTCATGAACTGAAAGATTCAATATTATTAAGATGTCATTTCTCCTCAAATTTTTTCACTTTATCTGTTCCTTTTGTTATTGATTTTTTAATTCTTTAACTGTTAGTCTATTACAGTTATCCCAAAATTTCCTCCTTTGCTCTTCTCCACCCATTCCAACTCCCACTCCCATAGTCAACTCTCACACTGCTGTCCCTGTCCATGGGTCATTCAGACATGTTCTTTGACTAGGCCCTTCCCCCTCTTTCTACCATTGTCCCCATTCCAAAATTGGTTTATAGATTAAACATGATCCAAATTAAAAGTCTAGCATTTTTATTAAAATTGGCAAGATGATTCTAAAATTCACATGCAAATTAAAGGAAACTAGATTAGTCAAAACAACTTTGAGAAAAGAACAAAGTTGGAGGATTTATATTTCCTGAGCCTGCCTGACTTATTTTAAAGCTAAGTTTAATCAGGGTGTTGTTCTATCAGTAAGACACATAGGTCAGTGGAACAGAATAAAAAGTCCAGAAATAGACTCATACATATGTATATGGATAATTGATTTTCAACAAAGATGCAAATGCAATTCCATGGTGGAAACGTATTTTTTTCACAAATGCTTTACAACTAGATATCCATGTGCCTCAAAAAAAGGAAGGAGGAAATGACATTCTTCCATGCCTTGAAACTTGAATCATATACATAAAATTAACTTGTATTATAAACCTAAAACTGTAAAGATTCTAGAAGAATACATAGAAGAAAAATCTTTGTGACTTTGGGTTACGCAAGTATTTCTTAGATCAACACCAAAAGTATGAGCCATGAAGAAAAACTAGTAATCTTTATTTCATCAATATTAAGAAATTCTGCTTTTTGAAGAACCCAACACAAGCCATAGCTCAGAGTAAATGTATACAAACCACACACTTAATAAAGAACTTAGAGCCACAAGATATAAAAACTGCTCAAAACTCAACAGTAAGAAAACAAAAAACCCCGTTCAAAAATGGCAAGATTTGAACCCAATTTCACTAGAGATGTACATATAGGTGGCAAATAAGCACACAAGGAGAATATTAACATTATTAGTCATTACAGAAATTCAAATTAAAATTGCAATGAAATACCACTATACCTACAAGAATGGCCAAATGTAAAAAGATGATTATACCAAATGTTGATGAGGAACTAGCACTCACTCATCTTGCTGGTGGGAAAATAGGTTGGTAGTTACTTAAATATACAACTGCCCATTAACCCAGCCATTCCTGTCATAGGTAATGACTGGGTTTCATTTACTCAAGAGAAATGAAACTACTATATATCTATACAGAGAATTGTATAAGAAAACATTCAAAGCGGTTTTATTTTTAATAACCAAAAAGCAGAAACAATGCAAGTGTCCATCATCAGGTGTTAAGGATAAAGAAATTGTGCTCTAACCATTTAATGAACTACTACTTAGCAAAAAAAAAAAAAAAGAATGAATTATTGTTAAGTGGAACAACATGGATGAATCCCAAAACATAATTATGCTGCGTGAAAGAAGCCAACAGGGGTGGGGCATAGAATATTGTATGGTTTCACTTAAATAACTTCTAGGCAAAGCACATTAACCTACAATGACACAAATTACATCAGTGGTCACCTAAGGACTGAAAGGAAAAAAGAAAAAACAGGGGAGGGAGTGAATTTCAAAGGGAAACTTTTGGGATGATGGTTTCAGAAGTGAAAGCATATCAACATTTACCAAATTATACAATTTATATATGTATGTTTTTTGTATGTTAATTACATCTCAATAAAGCTGTCAAAATTTTTAAGGGCAAAGGAGTAATCTAAAAGATTAATTAGTATCTCTAAATTTTATTCTTTTTAATTAATCACTGAAGTGTTTTCATCAAAATCAACTCTACCATAGGCAAAAGAATATAATAATTCTTTACAAAACCTGAGTTGTTTCTTCATCAGAAATACGCAAAAGCAAATAAAATTAATAGTTCACAATTTTATTCATTTTATTTGCAGGTGTTTGGTGGGTTCTGGACAAGTGAACTACATCTATGAAAGCATACGAGAAAATGAACAATCATACCTTGATTTGTGCAAAGGGTCTTTCATAACCTCCAACATAGAGAAGGCCAACATTCTGAGGAAGTAAGCTACAAAGAAAAAAAAAACACATTATTTAAAAACTACTTTTCTTTGGGGGCAAGTGGGTGGGTGGGGAAAGGGACAGAGGGGAGGAAAAAGGGGATGGGTGTAATACCACAATAAAATTAAATTTAAATAAATAAAAACTACTCTTCCTTAAATGTAAAATTACATAATCATCAAAGTTACATAATCGGTGAAAAATAAAAGTGAAAATTACTAAGTAATTCTTTTTGTCTTTTACACTAGCAAGGAAATAATCCTTCAAGAAATAGTAAGTAAATGTAGAATAGTCTAACATATTACTAATTCTAGCTAAATTAGTACGTAGTGTCTCCAGGGGAGAATTAAATGAAGTAATGGATACATTTAAAAACCTATAGGATTCAACTCAAAAAGCACTCATTGTACGTCGCTAGTTTGCACCAAAGGACATAATGTAAATCCAAATAATTAGGTCCCAAAATCTAACAGGAAAACCAAACTTGTAAATAACTAACCCTAACAAACAGTGGCCTCTGGTAAGTGCTATTTATACAGATATCAGTCATTGTCAAGTAGTGAATTAAGAGGTACTTGCTATGGAAGGAGCTGAAGAAGTTTGAATAAGTAGGATTTAGGCTTAGCTTTCCCAGGGTTAGATAAGGCAAAGGGAGAAATTTAATGAGTCCTGAGAATGCAAAAGATTTGATACAAAGAGACAAGTATGGCTGGAGTAAGGGGTAATTTAACTGGAGATAAAAGAAAAAAATCCAAAGGAAGTTTGGAATGGACCATGAAGAATGTTAAATGCTGTATCTTTATTTTATAAGCAATATGGAGTCATATTTTTATAAGATATACTTAATTCTTTAAAAACCATACATGTGCATGAAAATAAAAATCAAACCATACAGAGCATAGAAAAATATAATGGTTACCTTCCCTGCATAATCCCTCCCTTTCTATTCCCACTTCAAAGACACCATCATTCCTGACTGCATGAAAACATTGTAAATGAAGAAATACCATCACTGGAGCTGTGCTTATAGAATGTGTAGTGGTTCAAGGTAGGAAAAGAGCCTAATTAAATATCTTGTGTTTATAACCTCTATTATCATTAATCTTTTTCTAATGGACACAATACCAGTCTTAACATTGTTGTTCATAAAGCATACAAAAAGTATTAAAAATTCCATTTTTAGTTTTTTTGAGAAAACTCCATACTGTTTTCCATTGTGGCTGTACCAGTCTGCATTCCTACCAACAGCGCACCAGTAACCTTTGCCCCACATCCTCACCAACACTTATTGTTTGTTGATTTGTTGATGATTGCCATTCTGACAGGTGTGAGGTGGTATCTTATTGTAGTTTTAATTTGCATCTCTCTGATGGCTAGTGATGTTGAGCATTCTTTCATATGCCTCTGGGCTCTTTGTGTATCTTCCTCAGTGAGTTGTCTGTTCAGGTCTTTTGCCCATTTTTTAATTGGGCTGTCTGTCTCCCTGGTGTTGAGTTGCATTAGTTCTTTATATATTTTGGAGATCAAACTCTTGTCTGAGGTATCATTGGCAATTATGTTTTCCCATACAGTTGGTTCCCTTTGAATTTTGCTGGTGTTTTCTTTAGCTGAACGAAACTTTTCAATTTGATATAGTCCCATTTGTTGATCCAGCAATTCCACTACTAGGACTATACCCAAAGAATCCTGAAACACCAATTCATAAGAACCTATGTACCCCTATGTTCATAGCAGCACTGTTTATAATAGCCAAGTGCTGGAAATAGCCTAAGTGCCCATTAGTGGATGATTGGATCAAAAAACTTTGGTACATTTACACAATGGAATACTACACAGCAGAAAGAAAGAAGGAACTCCTAACCTTTGCAACAACATGGATGGAACTGGAGACTATTATGCTTAGTGAAATAAGCCAGTCAGTGAAGGACAAATATCATATGATCTCACCCATTACAGGACAATAATGAACAAAACTAACAACAAACAAAACAGAACCAGATATATGACTACAGTGAATAGGCCTTCAGTAGGTAGGGGGAAGGGGGTTGGGGGGAGGGGGGAGGAAGAGGCAAGGAAGGGGAGCAGTTTAGTCAAGAACCTAGTATAAAGGAACCATGGACATGGACAACAGGTGGGATTGACTTTGGGGGAGAATGGGTGGGTGGGAAGAGGACAGAGGGGAGCAAAAAGGGGATGGATGTAGAACAATAACAATAAAATTAAATTTTTTAAAAATATATTAAAATTGCCTATACCTCCACCCAAGGTAAGTAGGCCAAAATACATTTTCTCAGAATCTAGACAGTGAAAGTTCAAGTTACTAGCCTTTTATGGCAGATAAAAATTTACCTCTAGGATGAATGTAAATTCTATTACATGAATCTAAGAATGTAATATTGCATGGTATCTAAATGAAGGCGAAACTCAAAGCAATCACACAGAAAATTCTCAGTGCAGCATATTGGTTTAATCATAGAAAATATGAGTGCAGGCTATCCTTTTAAAGTTAGTGACTTCAAACCCTACTTCAACAATTCCAAGAGATACATTTATTTCTATTTTAACTTCTCTGAAATAAGAATTCCTGTGATACTCTGTGGTGTCTTATAATCATTGTCACCAGGTGATGGCTATGAGGTGGCTGTGTGACTGATTACCTCCCACTGGCTCAGGTTAGTAAGACTAAGCACTTGCAAAGCACTTTAGATTTTATAAAATAAGGTACATATTCAGTTCCCTGGAAACAGCCTACGTGCCTGGTTGTTCTTTAAAGGCCTACAAAGCATTAACGGCCACTTAAAAGAATGTTAATAGCTGATGAACACAATCCTGAATTAAACCAATCTAGCAAAATCTACTTACGTTTGGAATATAAACACCAGCTAGCAGTAATTCACTTTAGCTTGCTGTTTAAGGTTAGAAACATGACAAAAGGAATTTGTTCACTGGATGCAAATCGAAAGCACAGAAAATGTCCCCAAATCTCAACTGTGAAATGAAGAATTCCTTAGCCACTAATTGATAAATTAATCCAACCAACAAAACTCTCTCATAAATCACTGTTAGTATCATAAATTTAATGTTAGTTAAATGTAACACTGGTAATTTATTTCCTATATAACAAATGTTAATAAAAACTTCCATAAACCCCTTTTAGAAGTAAGAATAGTCACTGTATATATAAATAGATGCTATAAAAAGAAGTGAATAAAAGCTGGCTGACATTTAAAAATCAATATGCCTTTAATTACTAAAGAATGCACATTTCAGGAACCTTGCCAATATGCTAGTTAGTGTGCCCCCTTCCTCTAACTCGCCGATTTAATAAATACCTTTTCCTAACCAAGAAACTTCTTAAATATATCAACTACATAACATATACATTTCACTTTTTAAATAGTTTTTTCTCATTCATGTACCTATTATTTCTCATCACATAATATATTACCAACACCATTTGAGTGGGTTTTTAACATGTATCTTAAAGGTTTGATATGTGTAAAATAATGAATACTTGAACACAAATTCACACTTCTAAGATGGGACCCTTCTTAACATGCTTTTACCTTTCAAAAAAATTATTTTGCCAAATTGTATACATAATTACTGTCAATTAATAAGCACTATTTTATGATGACTGGGTACTTGTACATAATACAGCAATCACATTATAAATCCCCAGCATAAGGCATTAATTCAGCACTAATAGATGCATTTACATGTGCATGTTAAAATGGAACCCTGAATCATTTAGTGCTAGGTAACTGTTTTGCCCTAAGTTACATGAATATTAACATAACCTTTAAGCAAATACTAACAACTCCCAAAAGTACTTGCTTATAACTAAATGCTTCAATAGTGTGGCTACCAAAGAAGCTTTTTTTTGCAAGTAGCAATGAAAAAGCACTGTTGGGGGAGGAAAAAAAAAAAAAAAAAAGAATGTATTAGAGCTTTTGAAAATGTAAAGGCATGCAAGACTAATGTTCATTTTGCTTCAATTTTTCAAATACAAATATTCACAAGTATCTATACCGGAAAGAAAGTTGCAAAATTATTCCTAAAAAAAGTTTCTTATATAAAAGAAAATAAAACTTGTCAGGTAATCAAGTAAACATTTTATTTTAAAAGATCCCATTCAAAAAATAATAATAATAAATAAATAAAAAACCCCATTCATCATAAACTGATGATATATGAAATATGGAAATATTGCTTTAAAAGAAAATTGTCTATAATTATATCAAACAGATAGGAAAAGGAAAAGGGGATCTTTTTCAAAATAATAATAAGCTAAATAACTCAAAATTAACTGTTCTATCTACAAGCCATAATTACAATACCCACTAAGAGATATATTTTTAAACTGCAACAAAATACCCTGAAATAACTTACGGTATCACAAATACTGACTTACAAAAAATCCACTCTTCTTGGCCAAAGAGCCAAGGTTTTCAAAAAATAGACGATATCTAATACATCTACCTCAAGAAAAAAAAAAAAAAGACTAAACAAATGTGTGCATAATATAGGATCAATAGTGCTCTTTTGCATTTGAGAAAATGAACATTATTGAGAAGGCCTACATCCTTTGAGACCTTCAACAGAAAATAAATAAAAACAACATGTATGCTTAGGCTCAGATAAAATTTGGATGAACCAATGAGTGAATTTATTATTATTCTTAGAACCTTCTCATAGTTTATTTGCTTGCTGCTTTCTAAACCCTCGAAAGCATAACAAATGCTCCAAACTCTTGTAAAAACAAATGAAAACCCACCATCACCAATAATATGTTTAAATTATCTGTGCCAACAGAAATAAACTACCTGAAAATGATGTTTTGTTAAGTGAACTATATACTGAATGAAATAAATACAAGACGTAACTAAAGGAGCTGAGGTAAACAACAGATCAGCCCTGACCAGTGAGGTTCAGTTGGCTGGGCATCATCCCACAAAGCAAAGGTTGCCGGTTTGATTCCCCTTCAGGGCTCATGCCTGGGTTGTGGATTTAGTCCTAGATTGGGGTGTGTATGAGAGGCAACCAATTGATGTTTTTCTCTGTCTGTTTCACCCTCTCTTGTCCTCTCTCTAAAAATAAATAAAATATTAAAGAAAAAATTAAATTAAGCTGAATCTTTTTAGAAAGGTATGTAAGAAATGCAAGGTACGAATATTCAGAAAATACCCTATCTTACATCACACACAAAAATCAACTCAAAATGGATTAAAGGCTTGAATATAAAACCTGAAACCATAAAACTCATAGAAGGGCTCTGGTCAGTGTGGCTCAGTTGATGGAAGCATTGTTCTGTTAACTGAAAGGTTGTGGTTCAATTCCTGGTCAAGGCACATATAGATTGCAGGTTTGATCCCCAGTCAGGGTGCATATGGAAAGTAACCAATCTATGTCTGTCTCTGTCTCTATCTCTCTCTCTCCCAAAGGAATGAAAAAAAACGTTCTTGGGTGAGGGAAAAAAAAAAAACTCTCCTAGAAGAATCCTAGAAGAAGCATAAGGAATAAGCTTGACATCGGTTTTAGCAAAGATTTTTTTCTATATCTGACACCAAAAGCAAAGACAGCAAAAGCAGTAACACACTGGGACTCTATCAAACTAAAAATTGTGGACAGCAAAGGAAATAATCAACAAAATGAAAGGGGAACTACAGATTGGGAGAAGCTATTTGCAAATCATATATCTAATAAGAGGTTATTATCCAAAATATACAAAAAACTTACAGAGGAAAATAAGTAAATAAGTAACAGATTAGAAAAACAAGCCCTGGCTGGTAGCACAGTGGACAAGGTGCCGGCCTGCAAACCCAAAGGTCGCTGGTTCGATTCCCCAGCCAGGGCACATAACCAGGTTGCAATTTATTATGCTAAATAAAATAAGTCATACATACAGAGAAAAACAAACACTATGTGATCTCATTTGTATGTGGAATCTAAATAAACAAAGCTCATAAAAACAGAGGCCAGAATGGTGGTTGCCAAAGGCTGGGTAAGGGGGAAGCTGGGGGAAAATAGCCAAAGTTATAAACTTTCAGTTATAAATTAAATCAATGTAGAGCAATGGTGACTGAAGCTAACAATACAGTATTATATATCTAAAAGTTCTTATCACAAGAAAAAAAAATTGTAACTACATGACGTGATGAATGGTAACTAAACTTACTACAGTAACCAATTCACAATTCACTATGCTATACAACTTAAACTAATACAATATTATATGCCAATTGTATCACAATAAACTAAGGGGAAAATATTGATTTTAAAAAGTTATTATAGCCCTGGCTGGTGGCACAGTGGATAAGGTGCTGGCCTGTGAACCCAAAGGTTGCTGGTTCAATTCTTAGGCAGGGCACATAGCCAGGGTACATAACTAGGTTGCAAGCCAGGTCTGTAGTTGGAGGCAGGTGAAAGGCAACATTGATGTCCCTCTCCATCCCTACCTCTATCTCTTCCCCTCTATCTAAAAACAATAAATAAAAATCTTTAAAAAAATAAAAACTTATAAAAAAAATGTTTGTCTATTATGGCTGATCACCTCAGAACTGCCATCCATCAAAAAAAACTATAATTGATTTACATATGATTTACCATTGTTTGCATGGAAAATAATGCACACAATAATAAATAAATAATTATAAAAGAATAAATTCTGTATGGAAAGTAATAATTAATAAATATTAATACAAGAATAAACTCGGTTCACAACTGTAAACCTACTTTTGCCCCACCCTGTATACAGAGAAAGCAATGTAAAGGAATGAATTCTATACATCATAGATGAATTTCAAATTCACAAAAATGAGCAAAAGAAGCCAAACATAAAAGAACTTAGGTTTTCACTTAGGTAAGTTTCTGAAAATAGGCAAAACCAAACCCCACTGTTTACAGATGTAAATCTAAGTGATAAAAGTATAAAAAAGAGCAAGGAAATGAAACCAGAGATGCAGGGAAAGTGCTTATCCTTGCTGGGAGAAGAAGTTTGTGAATGAGACAGAGCAAGGTGGAGGCATTTATAATTCTATTTCTTTCTTGTTCTGAGTAAATGGTGTTGCTTACATGATATTTCATTAAGATGTACACTTATGTTTTGTGTACGTTTCTATATGTATATTTCATAATATAAAAGATCTTAATATAAAAAGCACTTAGGAAAAAAACAACATAAGCAATTGGTAAGAGTGAGAGTGACTTCTAATTTAGGGATACGCTTAATTGCTATATTAACATATTTTAATATTCCTGTATAGGTAGGTGAGTATTTTAAGAAATCCAAAAGTCACTCACTCCTTCTTCATATTGGAGTTACATATGCTATGGCATAAATATAAATGTAAAGACACAATACTCACATATCTAGATATAATGGCTTCAAATACAAAGGCATTAAAATTGAAAAAAGAAAAGCAATTACATTAAAAATGTATAGAAATTACATTAAAAATGTATAGACAGCCTACGAACCCAAGGGTTCAATTCCCAGCCAGGGCACATAACCAGTTTGCAAGCCAGGTCTCCAGCCAGGTCCCCAGGTGGAGACAGGTGAAAGGCAACCATATATTGATGTTTCTCTCCTTTCTTCCTTCCTTCCTTCCCCCCTCTCTAAAAATAATAAATAAAATCTTTTTAAAAAATGTATAGACAAATTTTCCACTCCCAGCCAAGACAGAGCAGCAAGAATGAGACTAGGCCCTACTGCCACTGAATGACTAAATACGCAGGTGGCAGAGTGGTTTTCAGAAACACAAGCACCTGAGAGAAGACAAACAAACTGATTCCTACCACTGCCAGAGCTTACTTACTACCTGGAGTTTTTAGACCACGATTCAAGAAAGAATCCAGGCTTATAGAGCCTAAAATATTTACCTAAAATATTTTCTCTTCAGAGAAAAAAATTGCCAAACCTTACCCTAAAGCACATGTGTACAACTTTCAGAGAAGCTTACTTCTAATAGCCCCAAACTGGAAACATCCCAAATGGTGATCAACAAGTGAATATATAAGTAAACTAATCAATCTACACAATGCAACACTACTTATCAATACAAAGAAATGGAATATTGATACACATATAAATTTAACATTGAAAGATGCAGTAAAGGCAGGGGAGAAATATATGTTTCCATTTATATAAAATTCTAAAAATTACTACTTTCATTTATAGTAAATTCTAGAACTTACTCCTCAGTAAAGCTGTAAAAAAAATGTACAAACATCATCTTCCAAATTCTGTTAACTGTATTAAAAAAGAAAGTTTACTACTGTCCTTAGGCCATACAGTGAACTGAGCCTACAAATAATTCTAAATCCATCTACCCTGACCATTTAAAATGCATAGTTGATTCATTATTTAAGGAATTGCCTGTGTAAACACACAGCTGAATAGGCTGGAAAGTGAATTTTAATAGGGTAATCATTAAACACATATAGCTCTTTGCCTAATTTCTTATCTAATGATCCTAAGAATAATCTATGGCTTGCATGTACCTACAAAAGAAGAGAGGAAGGATGATATATGTAGGGATAAGAGTCATATCTAAGCATCTGGAATCATGTGAATCATCATCATATCCATAAACTGGTATCCCCTTGGTATACATGTAAATCTCATTTGTTAAAAGATAAAACTGTAAAACAAAAGAAAAAAAAGGTTAAACAGAAAAAACTTTTCACTTCCTATATTGGGAAATCCTAAATATAATCCACCCCCCCGCCATTTTTGTTGTACAAGTTCCCCTTGTATACTTTAAACAAGAATTTGATTATTTGCTAGAGGAAATGAGATACTGGGTGGAGGGGGGCAAAGGGGAGTGGGATTGAGACCACTGTAATAGCAAAATAAATAAAATATATTTTAAAAAATAAAATCTATTTCCAATAGTAAAAAAAAATTTTTTTTAAAGAATTTGACTATGAAGTCTTCCATTTCTCCTGGGAAATGTAGGAACATTGTGTTAAGAAGCTATTTCTACAGAAAAGGAAGTACAAAAGATGCTTTGGAGAATAGAAACAGAAATTTAAGCTGAACAAATGTAATTCACAATTCAATTTTTTTAGTCTAAATTATAGCGCCATGTCACATGTTACCAGCTATTTCAATAATAGCTATGATCAATCAAACAAAAAAATGAAGCTGTTTTATAAAACTATAGGCTCCCAGAATGACTGAGTTTATCATATTCTACATTGAAAAGAATTATTGCAAATATGAATTTCAGCTTCACAGAACTCTCCACAATGCTGAGACATGAAGTAATCAAAACTACAGAGAACTGCCTAAGTGTCTCATGGATAGAATACACATTAAATCGGTCTTCTCTTTGCTATTAATTATAATTTGAATACTCCTTTAGTAAATATATGTATCCCTTTTCTTAAAATATGGATTGTATAGTGACTGAGTTATTACTTTCTTCATTGTTAGGCATATACTAGTTACCTTTATTTTTAAAAGAAATTAATTCTTTATCATTTTCATCTCTTTATATATATGAATCAGCTTACTTTGAGTTAGCCCAACAATTTGTTTCTGTCTTAATTGAATCAGCATACTCTTTTGTTCAGTCACTACGGATTGGTTGCAGTTTGTAAAGCCCTTTAAAAAACTTTTTACCCACATGAATAGCTCATGTAAAATAATGTGAACTGTGACAATTAATCTTGTCCTTTATTTTTATATCTGTTCCAAACACATGCATAACTGGTAATGCTAGGACTATTTTCAATGACTTCAAATTTAAAAATAACTGACTAGAATGTTGACCTCCATGTAAATTATTTTGCTTAAAAATAATTATGTTTATCCTTGATATATGCCCTGATCAACTAACAATTAAAAGTCACCATACCATGGACATGGACAAGTGGGATTGACTTGGGGAGAGTGAGTAGGTGGGTGGGGAAGAGGACAGAGGGGAGTACAAAGGGGACAGATGTAATACAACAACAATAAAATTAAATTTAAAAAAATAAATAAAAGTCAACATAACGTGTGAGATAGTTCAACCTCAATAATGTAACAACTATAATCTAGTCTAGGTATCCAAGAATCTCATTGTGCTGGGCTAATATAGAAATTCATGAAATGTATACAGTCTTGTCAATGCTATAAAGAATAACAATTTTAATATTTCTTAAAACCATGAATAAAAACTAAATGTTACCTAACTGACTAGGACCATATTTTATAAATAACTTAAAGATCCTCCTATCCTTATGGTAAAACTAATTTGATTATTCTTGAAAAGTGAGGTGGAGATATCTAATAATCCAACACATGTCCATTCATTTTCCCATTCCGTTAGTGACTTATGTGAATTCTTGAAGCAGGTTATGGTCATTACAACCTTAGAATGTGCTCAGCTAAAACATGAGGGGTAGTCATACAATGTATCTTTTCCTCAAACTAACCAGGCTTTCAGAATGACTTAAATTGCATGGATGCATAATTATTCATTTCATAAAAATATTTTAAGGATGTTTTAAAATCCATTTATTTGTACACCAATGTTCATAGCAGCATTATTCACAATAGCTAAAAGGTAGAAACAATCCATACACCCATCAACAACTGATAAACAACATATGGTATATATGTACAATAAATATTACTTAGACTTAAAAAGCAGTAACATGGTGACATGCTACAACATGGCCTGGAAACATCTAACATACAAAATAAAATAAGCTAGTCACAAATGGATAGATAGTGTATATTTCCACTTACATGAAGTACCTAGCATAGTCAGATTCATAGAGACAGAAGGTGGAATAGGAAATAGTGGTGACAGGGGGTTAGGTGAGGAAGGAACTGGGAGTTATTGTTTAATGGGTACAAAGTTTGAGACTACATAAAAAAGTTCCAGAAATGGACAGTGGTTGCACAACACAGGTTCTTAATGTCACTGATTTATGTACCTAAAAATGGTTAAAATGGTACATTTTATATCATACATATTTTATCAAAAAATTTTAAAGGCCCAAAATATCCATTCTTAAAATAGAATTCTATCAATAACTTCAAACATTTTTCTCTTCTTGATCCCACAGAGATTGTTCCAAGCTTCCTCCTTTCTCCAAATCTCCTCTGGTCTATTCTTTTCTCATCTCATTCCAAAACACACTTTCAGTTCTCACTGAATGGGGAAGACTTTGTCTTGAGAATATCCAACCTGCAGTTCGTGTGTGTGTGTGTGTGTGTGTGTGTATTTAATTTTTCTCCTCATTTCCTTGCTAAAGCTATTTGATACCTTCCCAACTTCAACACTTATTCCTTCTTTTCTCAAAGATTTGCATTATTTTCTTTCACGCTGCCAGTTAATGACAAGGGTTACAAAGTCAGAAATCGTCATTCTAAAGTTAACTAAAAATCACTCCAAAATGGACAATAGTTATAAACACAATCCTAAGAGAGATAACTCATAATGGAGAGTTCTAGGCCCTTCTTTTCAGGTTGTTATAATGCTATGGAAAAGGTGGCTTTGAATCATTAAGCAAGCATGCTTCCTAATTGTGGTATTTATTAACTACTAGAAGCAATTCATTTAAATCCTCTTTAGCATTAATATTTTGTTGGCAAATGGGTATGATTACTTCACAGAGATATTTTGAAGATTAAATGAAATTGTTCAGTCTTGATCAGTTGATTACATGAAATAACCAAGGTATATTCTCAAAATATATTACATTTTAAAAAGAAAAATATTGCCTTAAATAAAATACTGAAATTTGAAGTTAATAACAAAATAAGAGAGCTTAAAAGCATATTTATGTCAGAATACATATGGTACATGCATGTCTACATGTATGAGACAGGCAGAAAGAGAGAGGCTGATAAAAGAAGATAAAGTCTGACATAATCAGCACAGATGAATTATCTGAATGCCCCAAAAGTATGTACTAATGTAGAAGACCTAATTTTCCAAACTCTATCACAGCTTCGATGAAATAGCCTGTAGGCTCACCTAACCCTTTTCTTTGATGATGCAATTACAAAGCAAACTTCTGATGATTAAGTTTCTTGAGCAGATTGGAAATGAGATGCTATAAACAGCAGATCTGAGTATGTGTGTATATGTACAGTATTTATGATGTGTATACACATATACATGCAATAATGTATTATTTTTAATTAGTACTGATACTTACAAAAGCAAAAACAATATTATACTTGTTATTTACTGAGAACTCCAAAGTGGAAGGCCCTGTGCTAAACTTAACTTTACATTACATTGATTTTCTCTGGTGAATACTCATTTAGTATTAGAAATAATTTAGGACTGTAATTTAATCTTGTCAAAGAACCTCATGAATTAAGTGCCATTATTAATTATCACCATTTAATAGATATGGAAGCTAACAGAAATTACTAGTTTGCCTTGGAACACATAGCTTATAAGAGGTAGAAATGGGAATCAAACTTCTCTCCCTCCAGCTCTTTGTTCTTAACTCTTACGCTGTATAGGTACTGTTGAAACAATTAGCCAGTCTGAGTGACAAAATCGGTGCAGGGCTGGCAATGCCCTATCCAACCTCTTCGGGTATGAAGAGTGCCTCTTCAGTCAACATGGCTTACTTCTTACAAAGAAAAGTAAGGAAAAGAGAGAGAGAAAGGCAACAATAAGGGAGGCAAATTAAGTAAAAACTCTATGCATCTTAGCTCTCCCTCATCTTCTCACTTTATGAAAATTGAATCATTTACTGCATGCTATTCAGTTACAGTATATGCCAGACTGGGCCAGGTACTAGAGGCAATCCTGGCCCTCAAGAGTTCAAAGCCTTAAGGAGGCCACGCATTTAAATAAACAACAAGAAACTAAGTAAAACTGACAAATTTCATTACAGAACCACATGAATGACATACAATAATAATCTTCTGACCTCTACAGGCTTTTAAACCTGGAAAGTCCAGGCTTTCATATCAAATGCAGTTTCACATGCTGGTTTTTAGAGAATTCCTTTAGCTGTGCTATGACTCAACATTAGAACCACTAATAACAAACAGTATTCAAATGCCATGAGGCGTCAACATATAACATTTTATATCATAATCCTAAGCCTCTAGTATAGTGTCTGACACAAGGTGAGTAATCAATTATTACTAAGTAAATAAATAAATAAAAATGAACAGAACAAAACAAACAAAAAACACATATCTACTTAGGGGAAAACTAACCATTGATATTAAGTTAGCATAAAAAATACTTGAGAAAGGTAATGCAGAATTTTAAATGAATGCATATGAAGCAAATTTATATGTAGACTTTGCCATAAAATATTTTAAGATGCAAATCCAAAATTGACAGCTGAAGTTCCAGCATGATATAAACAAGATAAAGATTACATGGTTTTAGGGAAATTTAAAGCAGGATTCCCACAAATGAGATG
Source organism: Noctilio leporinus (assembly GCA_004026585.1). NCBI lineage: Eukaryota > Metazoa > Chordata > Mammalia > Chiroptera > Noctilionidae > Noctilio > Noctilio leporinus. The sequence goes on from PVIW01003711.1 coordinate 116,694, forward strand.
CCAGATGAGACATAATAGAAATAATGAAGATGCTTTATAGCTTCCTAAAATTCTTCAATCCAGTTTTAGAAAAATAAGCCTGAGGTAGTCATGCAAAAATTTATAGTATTGCTGTATTATATCCTTAGGTGGAAATAAAACATCTGATATCATCTGTGACACAATAGTCAACTAATGTTTTTTTAAAAAGATTTTATTCATTATTTTTAGAGAGAAGGGCAGGGAGGGAGGAAGAAAGGAAGAGAAACATCAATGTATGGTTGGGTGCCTTTCACCTGCCTCCAGCTAAAGACTTGGCTGGAGACCTGGCTTGCAACCTGGTTATGTGCCCTGGCTGGGAATTAAACCAGTGACCTTTGGGTTCATAGGCTGGTGTCTAGCCACTGAGTCACTAGTGAGGGCAACATTTTTATAAATGTTCTAGTTATGGAGTGTATTTCTCAGATCAAACTTAAATAATATACTTCATATCCTAAGGTTTTGTTTTTATTATAGAAGCATGTTCAGAGCCTCCTTTCACTTTCTAGCAAGTAATCTCAAAACCATCTAGAATTTTAAATAGCCTCTTTCTTTTTTTCTTTTTTAAAAAGATTTTATTTATTATTTTTAGAGACAAGGGCAGGGAGGGAGGAAGAAAGGGAGAGAGACATTAATGTGTGGTGGTTGCCTTTCACCTGCCTCCAGCTACGGACCTGGCTGGAGACCTGGCTTGCAACCTGGTTATGTGTCCTGACTGGAAATTGAACCAGTGACCTTTGGGTTCATACCTTTCCACTGAGCCACCAGCCAGGGCCTAAAATAGCCTCTTTCTAAGACTAGAATTTCTGCTTCAGAAGTCTTATTTGATGGATTATTGGGATTGGAAACAAGAATAAGAGTAGAGATGGAAAAAAAAAAGTCAGTAGGACAACAAAAGCAATCCCAGCAATAAAAGGACTTTAGTTAACTAGCCAAGACGATTGTTCATCTACTAATATTCTTTAATTCCAAAAAGATGTTCTCATGACTCTTTTTTTCAATGTATGGGCTGCCTTTCACCTGCCTCCAGCTATGGACCTGGCTGGAGACCTGGCTTGCAACCTGGTTATGTGCCCTGGCTGAGAATCGAACCTGCAGCCTTTGGGTTCGCTTTGGGATAGGCTGGCACCTATCCACTGAGCCACCAGCCAGGGCCTATGACTTTTTTAAGGTAGTTAAGAAAAGCAAGGCTGCAGCTGCCAGCAAGTCTTGGAATCAGAATGAACACTGAGTATGTCATCAGTGCCTTGAAATATCCTCTTCTGGGAAAGGGAGAAACTATTAAGTCTATTTTGTGTGGTTAAATGAGAAAAAGCAACATGTTGCCCCTGGCATCAGATTAATTTTACATGAAATTAAGTAGGTTAAAATAAAATGAAATAAATCCAAAAGTGTACAAAGCACAAATAAAAGTAAAATCTAGGGAAGGGACTAGTCAAAGAACATGTATGAATAATGACCCATGGACATGGATAATGGTGAGGGGATAGACTGTGGGAGCGGGGTTGGGGACTGGGAAGAGAAGGGCAAAAGGGGAGGAATTTGGGACAACTGTAAAGGAATAACAATCAAAAATTAAAATAAATAGGACAAAGGTGAAAAAATAATAAAGGTATGCACAGATACTTAGGGAAATTAACTACTTCATAAATACTTAAGTTAAATTTCAACAGTTTGTCATTCATTGAGAAATAATCAAAAGATCATAAATACGATGGTCTGAAATTAAAACATCCTGAAGACAGCAAATTAGCCTGTATTTATCTACAATTGTCTTAACTAAAGTCATCCAAAATACTTTGCTTCATTTTTTTCTTAGAGTACATATAATGTTGTTTATAAACTACTTACCAATTTTGCTTATAAAGTGCCTACCAAATTTGTATTTCTGTGAATTTTAACCATAGTTTAAAATCTATGTAACAATAAAAGTGAAACTCAAACTCTGGAGTTATCTATAAACTATGAAGAGCAGAACACTGTTAGTTATAACCATAACAACACTATTAGAAAAACAACCTCATACAATTTTAAATGAAATTTCTAATGGATTAAGTATGTTGATATAGATAATATAACATAAATGATGGTTCGGTTTAAGCTACTGATTCTTCATACATTCTCTTAGGGAAAGAAGAGAGAGTTATTAGGTGCTAGGAGTACTATGAAAGGAAAAAATCCTTGTCTTACAAGGACTATTTGTAAGACAGACAATATATTAGAATAATATTATTTATAATTTCTTTACAGGAATATTTAAGCTAAATTTTTCTCCCCTCTTTATTACAATTTCAGTACTCTTCCCTCTCATTGTTATTCCCCCAAAATGGTGTTTTGCAGAAATAAATAAGGAAATTGAGCCATTATAACAAAAATAACAGGTAGGAATAAAAAAGAAAATTTATGCTGACTGCATCAACAAGCAATGCAATTAATTACATTGACAAGAAGTCCTTTTGCAGTAATACAAGTTCAGAAAGAACTTGATCTTACAACATCTTGCCTCAGAGAAAGTGACATGTCAGCATTCAAACTAGAATATGGTGGTAACAAGTTTATATAGTTAGATGTATAAAAGGGAAGAGCTGGAAAAGCTTCTAAGACAAGGTCTCAGATCTTTTTCTCTAATTCCTTATTACTTAGCAATTGAAAGCCTCTGCTTTTATCAGTTCTGTCTCTTTCATGTCTTATGAATGTGCCCTGTCTTCTCCATCTGAAATGCCCTTATTTTCCAGCAGTACCCATTTTTCCAGGCATGGCTGCAGTGCCACCTCCTGTATGAAGTTTACCTCGATTGCTCTACCCTCGCTATTCTGAATTCTTCCACAGCCATCAACAACCTGTGTCACACAGTTTGCTTCTTACTTATATGTTGTCTTACATAGCTCACTGTTGTCTCCTGTGCTTTTGTGTTATTGCAACTATAATGGAGCTCCCTGTATCTCTCATATTGCTTATTATTGCCCTAGGTATTCAATAAGATACTCAATAAACATTTGCAGAATAATAATTATACTAACAGCCAGTATGTATTAAGGTGTGTTTATCAGAAACTATGCTAAATTATGGGTTAATACAGGATATAGGTTATAATTAATGTTAATAATACTAATATTAAGCACATTTTACTTACGATAAAATTAAAGCTAGGTTTTTGGTAACAACCAGTATCATAGTTTTGAGTTTTCATCTCAAAGGAATATGCTATCCAGAAAAAAATGTGAAAACTCTTAAACTTGTACTTTGTGCTTTCAATCTATGAAAAGTTTCCTGCGCCGGCCTGCGAACCCAAAGGTCGCAGGTTCGATTCCCCAGCCAGGGTACATAACCAGGTTGCAAGCCAGGTCTCCAGTCAGGTCTGTGGCTGGAGGCAGGTGAAACACAACCATACATTGATGTCTCTCTCCCTCTCTGCCTCTCTCTCTTCCCCTCTTTCTAAAATAATGAAATAAAATCTTTAATATAAATAAATAAATAAATAAAAATTAAAATTAAAAAGAAAAGTTTCCTAAGTAAAAATGATAGGAAATAAATACATAGCTAATGCTTCAAACTTACCAACTGTCCCAAGTCCCTCAAGTCAGGGCCTCTATCATTACCTGGGACTCACAGGCCAGTGCCATACCCTAGGTACATGTTAACCCAGAACAGGTAAATTTCCTATTAATATACATACACTTAATAGCTTCCCACATATAAAAAATAATAATACCTGGCCAATGTGGCTCAGTTGGTTGGAGGGTCTTCCTGTATACCAAAAGGTCACAGGGTTCTATGTCCAGTCAGGGCACACACCTAGGTGACGGGTTCAATTCCCTGTCTGAAAGCCTATGAGAGGCAATCAATGGATGTATGTCTCAGACATCAGTGTTTCTCCCTCTCCCTCTCTCCTCTCCCACCCCTCTTCCCCCTCCTCTTCCTCTCCACCCCTATCCCCACCTCCACCTCACTTTCCCTTCCTCTCTTTCTATAATAGCAATGAAAAAAAATGTTCTTGATAAGGATTAGAAAAAAATAAGTAAACTACTATATGAAATCCATTATTTTCATCCTAATTTTATTAGGGTAAAAAAAGTCAGTAATAAAGAAGAAAGTGGGGATGGATGTAATACAACAACAATAAAAATTAAAAAAAAAAAAAATATTATGCCAACCAAAAAAAAAAAAAAAAGGAGAAAGTGACAGCAGCCTTATTTAAACAATACTAACTGTCCTCTTCTGTTAAGATCACTGCCCTTGCCACAAAATTCAGAACTAGATCTTATTATTATAATTCAAACACAAGGTCCCTTGTTCAATTAGGAAGGATAAAGAGCCAAGTATGATCATTTCAAGATTGCTTTGAGGAGATGATGCCTAATTACTTCAATATATAACATAAATAAATGTGTAATATATAGTGGGACATATATAAAACATCTATAATATAAATCATAAATGTTTACCAGATTAGATATTTAAGAGATCACTTTTTAAGCCAATGTGATTCCAAATTTACCTCTTCTCTCCCTAATATTCTAACACAATAAATTTAAGCTAATCTATGGATAACTAATAATGAAACTCTTGCTATATAAAAAGATGTTATAAAGAAAAAATTATGAATGATTAAAACAAATTTTAAGTATTTAGCTCAAAAGTAATGAATGTAGAAATACTATCTAAAATGCCTTGAACAAGGCAGAAGGACTTTGATTAATCCCACACATCCAGATTCAATTTCCATCCATCATTTCATAGTGGTGTTCTAAGAATTGGGATGGTAATAGAGGGCGCTAAGTACAGTTGAAAGAAAAATGGGAACAGGCTCAGATGGAGTGCATGATGACAGTTAGTGGCAGGGAATGAAGGGGTGAAGGGACTGAACAAAAATGGAAAAGGACTCATGGGCATTGACAACTGTGTGGTGATTGCTGAGGGAAGGAGAGGTGTAAGAGGACTAAAGGGTAATAGAAAAAAAAAATAGAAATTAAATAAAATACAAAAAAAGTACAGCTGATTTCCCAGAATTGCATTTGATCAAGAAACCTATTGTACTATAAAGCCCTTTTCCTCATAAAAGTTTGCTATTCTTCATTTGCAAACTGTTGGGTAGAAGAGACAAACCTCTTACTCTCTAACTCTAAATTTTTTCATATAGGAATTGATGATGCCCTAATATGATTTATGAAAATTGAAAATGTAGTCTACTAGCACAGTAGGTTTTTTGCCAATGATAAAAGATGCCAAAATTAAAATACAATCCTTAAAGTTTTCTTAACTCCTAACTTTATGAACCATGCTGACAGTTCCAAAAACCATGTGTATTTGGAACCAAGTAACAAGAATTTCCAATTTTGCTACCAATATTCCAGCCAAAGTAGACAATATCAAACATCTTTCTTTCTTATGTTTGATCTCATAAATGAAAAGACTGCTCTCCACAAGGACTACAGGTATTGTCTCTGCTATTCTAACCCACCTCATGCAATTTTCTAGGTAGAAATCCATTTGAGAAAAGAAAAATCCAGGGATCCTATCAACTAGATTCTTCTTTCTTAAAATTTTGAACTATGTATATTTTTTATTGTCAAATGTTGTAACTAATAAAAGTACTTTTAAAACACCAAGTAGCCATAACAAATTATGAATTATACCTGACATATAGGACATATAAGATCCATCTTATATCTGCTACCTTTGTACTCCATTAAGCTATTAATTGTACTAGAAAGGAATGTATCACATTTCAGGGAACAAGTATCATCTAGTTTAAGCACAACTAGATATGTAACAGTGATTTCACTCAAAAAAAATTTTTTTAATTATTATAGTGAACTCTAAAGACTTCTGTGAGAGAGACAGAGAGGGAGAGGGGCAGGGGGAGGAAGAGGGAGGGAAGGGAAAGGAGAAAGGGAGAAGGAGAGAGAAAATAAGTCTTGATGTTTTTATTTTTTAAAGGCAAGGAAATGGCTAAGAACTATTTCCCAAAAAATAGTTCTCTGAAATATGGGGTTGCAAACTAGGTCAATTCCTAACTAATACCACATTTTCCTAATTTAGAGACTTGATGGCAATCCTTTTCAAAAAAATGCTACTACCGAACACATTTACATGGTCTCTAATGTACAAAAGGCCTTTGAGGTCACAGGTACTATGTTTTACACTGGAACAATAAACTCTACCCTCAAGAATATTATCTTTTAGTGAAAGACATACATACAAAAAGTCAAGCTCTACAATGCAGTGTAATAAGCTGAATGCACAGAAGGACGAATGGGCCCAGATGCAAAGAGCCCATCAGTTAGAACTTCATCCACTAGTACATTTTACTTTCCTTTTTCATGTGTTTTTTCTTTCTTTTTTTAATAGTATATTTGAACTGATGCCATATTAATACATTTTGTAATTTAGGTTGAAGAGCTGAGATTTTCCTGAACTAGGCAGGAGGTGTTCCAGTAAAGGTGGGGTGGGGGTGGGAGGGCTTTCAGATTGTGCAATCCAATCTAGGCCACAGTGAGGACCTATTCCTTCCAAATCCCTTTTTTGCATCACTGAGTACAGGAGGGCTTCTACAGCCAGCACAGTCCCTCCTAGTCACCTCACCAACTGCTGTCCCAAGGGTCAAAGCTTTCAAAGGTGACCTCTGAACTTCAGAATGTGTATTTTTGCTTGTATGCAGAGATTTGCTACCAGACACTTCCATACCTGGTTCCTTCTCCCTTCCTGCCCTGGAAGCTGTTGTCTACTGTCAGACCTCAGTTTTGGGCATGGGGACCCCACTTCCACTTAGGACTGGTGCCAACCTTTAGGTAGTCCACTAGAGCTGGTGCTTTCTGAAATCAGTCACTACGCTGGCCCTTTGGATCTCCCCATGTATTCTCTCACAGAGTATGCAATCTGGCTTTACATGTAGTTTTGCAACCTGGCTTAACCTATGGTCATTATCATCCACCATATATATACTGTATGAGGACTAAGATTTATACAATTTTTAAAAATGGGAGTATTATGAAAACTTAGTCAATGAAGAAATTAAACCAAAACCAACAACTAGCTTAAATATATTAAATTTGCCACTGAGCAGTTGATTCATCAATGGAGAAACAAAATCCAACTGTCAACCAGTTTATTTTTTTATCCTTACCTGAGGACATGCTCATTGATTTTTAGAGAGGGTAGGAAGGGTGGGAAGGGAGGGAGAGGGAGAGAAACATCAATGCAACAGAGAAACAATGATCTGCTGCCTCCTCCTATGTGCCCTGACCAGAGACTAAACCCACAGCCTAGGCATGTGCCCTGACTGCTACCTTTCTGTTTACAGGATGATGCTCCAACCGAGCCACACTGGCCAGGGCTTTCAACCAGTTATTTTATCTTTTATAGTGAAACTGGCCAATCAGTTATGCTATGAAAATGCTTATGGTAAAGATCTTAACCAATGAAACTATCTAGAACTGGTACTATATATTAAAAGTTATTATTGAGGTAACTTTTCTTGTTGTTGTACTAAGTATTCAAAATCTGGTGATGTTGAATACTTACAGCACATCTCCTTTCAGACTAGCCACATATCAAGTGCTCAATAGCCACACATGGCTAGTGGCTCCTACACTATAGAGTGCAAATAAAGAGTAAGCAAACTATCTATTTACTCAGGGATGGGACCTGAACAAAAGAACTATATTGACAAGCAAGAAAATTCTGCTGCATCTCAAGGTGGAATCTCTTGTAATCACTGTAGCCAAAAATAGAAAGTAACTGCTTATATACTGCCTGCTCCTGTATAAACTGCCTAACAAACCAGGAGAGGGCTGGGCCATGTGGCCAAAATCTATCAGTGGACACCATTCTGAGAGGTTAGAAGACAGGGATACTATGCAGCAAGTAATCATCTTGAAACACTGTAGAAAAAAATTCTATCTTAACCTCATCTGTTTGGTTTAAATCAAATAGATAATGTTGTTGGGTATGTTAAGTTTTTATAATCTATAACATATATATACATACATAATACACATATATTACTCATAATTGCATCTTTCTACGTATCTGGAAACACCTAAAAACACCTTAGTAAAACATGTATTTTGACAATCTATACAGTCCAGCATATATGCTCAAACACGTATTGCCCATTCTAAGAAATGTATTTATGGTACAGCAGTATTATTTAACACGTGTTACTGGTTTCATATTAATAATAAAAGCTTGCTTAAAGAACAGGCTGATCTTTGTGTACTAGTTTACTACCTATAGGCTCCCTTCACACTTGTTATATCTCTTTATAACAATTTTATGCCAATCTGTTCAACAGACTCTATCAACTTACTTTGGATAACTATTAACCTGGTCCATCTTAGTTAACTAACAAGTTTCATGTATTGAAGAATGTTCATGCAAAGATTCAATCATAGCACTAAGGAGCTTAAATTAAAATTAAGAATATTTAACAAATACTTAAACATAGTAATCTTACTTGCACATATCTATTTGGATAAACTTTTGAACAGAAGAGGTTGTAAAAACCATTCTTTAGTTCTCTTATTCATTCAATTATTTTTTGAGCACCTACTACTATTGGCACTGTGCTTGGACTAGTCATCTAGAAGGCATTTTATAGAATGGAATTTCTGTTTTAAAATATTTTAACAGCCCTGGCTGGTAGCACAGTGGATAAGGTGCCAGCCTGCGAACCCAAGGTCACTGGTTCGATTCCCAGCCAGGACAACATGACTAGGTTGCAAGCCAGGTCTCCAGCCAGGTCCATAGCTGGAGGCAGGTGAAAGGCAACCATACATTGATGTTTCTCTCCCTCTCTCCTTTCCCTTCTCTCTGAAAAATAATAAACAAAATCTTTAAAAATAAATAAATAAAATAATTGAACAATAATCATCTGATTTTTCATCATGCAAATTGAAAGATTACTGAGGAAACAAAATCTCAATAATCTAACCCAGTGAAGAAAACTACAAATACAGAATAAAACAAAAATTTAATAGCCCAATGAGAAGCAAGCTGAAATAGAAACAAAATCAACAAATCCATGTGTTAAAAAACCCAAATATCAGAGAGGGGTCACATGTTTCTCTTGTCTTCAGGGAACTGAATTTAATTCACAGAATGTATTTGTAAATAGGCAAAGTGTAAAGCATTTAATTAGGTAATTTGATGGTCAAGTTAACAGCTCCACTAAAATATAAGGCAAAGTATGATGACTGAATAAAAAGCTATGGGACTACAAAGGTAGAAAGAATTAGTTTGGACTTGGAAAGTAAAATTCATGATCATTCAGTTTCATTATAAGCATTCCTAATCTTGGACAGATAAGGGCTTTATTTTACTTAGCTTTTTATTTATTTATTTATTTATTTTTACCAGAGAACATTTATTGAAGCTGGGGACAGTGCAAAGAAATGGCCTAGGATAGAAGCAGCAACAGCAGCACACCCAGGCAGGACTGCTCTGCCTCACTGGAGAGTCAAGAGAAAAGGGGATCTTGGAGACAGGCCCAGGGAATTAGCCCAAGATGGGCCACCAGTGCCCATTGCTCCCTGGTTGCAAGTCCTGTGGGGACCCCCCCAAGAGTCTAAGAGATGTGGGTGAAGAAGAGGAAGAAGGGAGAGGGCATGTTGGGTCCTTTGTTTTGAGGGTTATTGAAGGCAGGGAGGTTAGGGGAGGTCTTAGGGAAGATTGCAATAGAATATTCATCAGCTTTTCCAGGGGTGCCCTTTAAAGGTTGGGGTCTCCACTGCTAATTGGTTGGTGCCAGGGCAGGAGTGGTGGGGCTGCTGGTACTGGCATTGCTCAACTGGTTTTGTTGCTTTTCTGGGCCTGAAGCTGAAATATAACCAAGGCCTAGAGCTTTACACTTTTTTACTATCACCTCAAAATGAGTCACTTTAAAGAAAATACCCAATGAGCAAAACAGAAGCAATAATGGAAAAACATTACATTACCCAACTATACTTGACATTGAATAGAATTTTAACAACACAGTGCCAAAAGAAAATTTTAGGAATAGGCAAAAAAATGAAAAGAAAGAAAAAAACAAAACCAGAGAAAAACTTTCCATGGTGCTAAGATATTAATCAAATTATATCAGGATTTTAATTCCCAAAGACAATCCTGAAATGTGCTTCCATGATCAATATATTTATCAGCACAAGAGCTAAATATAGACCCTAGACCCTTAATTTTTAGTGATGAATTCTTCCAATACATTTATAAAAAGCTTATCTACATTTCATATAAATACTGCAAACTACTGAGAAGACAACTATGAAATTCAATTTAAATAAACCATTTTCAAATTCTAGCTTCTTTTTTTATACAGTAGTAGTCTTTAACATGATAGTATTGATAATTTATAAATCCATCATGAATCTTCAATTTTATTCTGCATATGTGCAATATGTAAGATGTAAATATGGGATATATTTAATGGCAAGTGTATGTACTACATGTTTGTTATATGCATCACATTTTTTCTGCTTTTCTTTAAATCTTAAAAATTTCAAATAACTCATATTTCTTATTAAGGATAAAATATTTTTTGAGATTATTGTCTTGTATTATGAAATTTTTATTATGCTGCATTTGGAAGAAAAGATATTATAATGATGAAACACACTGATGCATCAGACTGAAAAATTAGATATTTACGGACCATGTCTGATGCTCAAGTTCTAATTGGATAACTCTTTTTCCTCTCTTGCTCTCATTCTGAAAGATATATAAATTTAATTTGGTTACTGGCATGGTCTATTGGATTGAATACAAGATGGTGGCAAAAAAAATTAGAGTTCTAATCTTTGTCTATTGTTCCAGCTATAATCTCAATTCACTGAATGCTCTTGGATAAGTCATAAACTAAATGACATTTTTCCACTTCCTCATCTGTGAAATGGAGATAACTGTCTTACCTCATGAAAATACTATTTACTTTAATTATCAACTGGGTAAAATATTGTAAAAATAGAAAATGATAAAAGTCAAATTAAATATAAACTTTATAAAAAGTACCTTTTAAAATTTGAACTAAATACCCTAATAGTATTGTTGAAAATTACCTGGCACATCTGACCTTCACCTTTCAAAGGAAATGGAATATATTGAAAATAGAGACAACTTATAATTTAGAACAGATGCTTTGATCAGCTCATTAGCTCCAGAGCTGATCTATGGCTTTGTAAAAAAAAGATCAAGCTCATTTAACAATCCACAGCACAACAAAATAAAAAGATAAATGACCACCTAAAATGACTTTAACAAAATAGAACCAGTTTCCGGTTAACAATAGAAATTATAGGAAAAAACTGAAGTTATAGTTCAATATAATACATTCTATCTTTCCTCTCCTAATCCACAAATTATCTGTACTAGAGAGTACACACACTGATATATTTGAAAACTAACTCAGTAGAAATGCTGCAGGTATTTACTTTACTTGCATCTTTGTTTTCTTAATTCAGATATCTTAGACCAAGAAAAACAGCTTTCCTAAAGACATACGAATTACTTTTATTCAGGAAGTAATTAGTGAGCAACTACAGGATCAATGGTTTTTAAAAGGTTATACATAATTAAATTTCTATAAATTAAATGATATGTTCCTGGGACTTCTTCCAGGAAGATAAAGTAGACAAACTTCCCTGTTTCTTCCACTAAGTACTACTGAAAACCAAAGACATTATATATAAAACAAGAATAAAACTCTAAAAAATGAAGAGAAGAAGGTAGTCCAACTAGGGAGCTCAGGATCCAAGGAACAGATGGTAATGAATACCTTGGGCTTTCTTTTCATGTCACACATTTCTGACCAAGCACAAGAGGAAGCAGGAAGCCATAAATGTCAATGGGAGGAGACAAAAGCAACAACAAAAGAAAACAAAAACAAAAACCCACCACCACTATAAGAAGAAAGCCTTCTCTTTCTATCCAGGAAAGGGGCAACCTAGCGAACAGAAAATGTTTCATTGATTGTCTCTCTACACTCAGTGAAACACGACATGAAAAACTGAAAAACTGCTGGTTCTGAGCTCTCACAGCAGAAGCCCAGTGAACAGCCTGGGCTTCCATCCCTACCGGACTGGAATGAAGAGCCCCACCTCCCTGCCAGGATAGGGGCATAGAAAGCTGAACAGGGAGCCAAAGCATATGAGGCCCCAGACCAGAATATCAGTGAGTGCCGGCAGGGAGGGCCCAGATTGCCACTTCTGCCCTGCTATGAAGAGCCACCCTCCATCCCTTGTTGGGTTGGTCTAGAAGAATCTGGACTTTCACCACCCACCAGTGATAAGAAGCTTGTTCCCATCCAACAGAGTTTCATTGGAGGCCACCTGGGGATTCTGAGACTTCCACCCCTGCCCAGCAGACACAAGGGGCACCCTCCATTGTCCCCACCCATGTTCTAGAAAACCTCATGGGAAACCTGGGCCTGTGCTTCCACCTGGCAGTAACAAGGCAGCACATCCTACCCCTGCTGCAGGGTATCAGGAGAGGCCTGGTAAAACAGAAAGCCTAAATAAGATAAGACTAGAGTTTTTTAATGTCCAACATGTCCAGGTTTCAATCAAAAATCATCAGTTACACTGAGACTCAAGCAAATTGTAACTTTAATATGAAATTATACACTCTTACTTTCACTTAATTTATAAATATCCTTTATTCATTTTTGAATGAGTTTTAAGTGACCGAATTTTCAAAAATGAATGATAGATGGCAAACCACACATCCATGAAACTCAGACCACATGAAGCAGAATAACTTCTAAAAAATTTACACCTATGCACATCATAGTTAAACTATAGAAAATGAAAGACAAAGAGAAAATAATGAAGAAGGTCAGAGAGGGAAAACACTCTACCAATATATAAAGAATTACATCAGACTTCATGTAGGAGCAGGTGGGACATGAAAGGATAAGCATCACAACAAGAAAGGGCAAAGTGTCAATTTCCTATATCCAGAAGTAAGAAGTCTCATTGATTTAAAAAATCAATCAATCAATCAATCAATGGTCCTAAATGACAACTTGAAAAACTGAAGACAAGATTTATTTTTGTGTGTGAAAACAGAAAATAATTAAATAAAAGAGAATTTTTGCTTTTAGGAACTATTTTCTATCATGTAACTAAAGCAGATTTTTAAAAAAGAATTGTCAGTTCAAATTTCACACTTTAGAACTAGAATATATTTCCCCCATATAACTGCTGTGTAAAAAAAAATTTTTAATTATGTCCTGCCTAACACATTCTCCACGTATCTAAGCTCACAGTATATAATTTTATTATAAATCTCAAGCAAGTCCAGTATTTGAATTGTTATATGGAGATCCTATTAAAATGCATCTTTAGATGTGAAATAGCTAAAACTTAATTTCTAAAAGAATAGCAACAAAATATATGACAAGTTATGAAGTATTTCTCATAGCCAAGTGGATCATTTCCCTCAATCCTTTAAGCTATTATTTAATTTTTATAAACAAAACCATCAAATAATATATAGTACACATTTACACATTAATACCATCTTACAGGAATAAATAAAATGAATTTTAATCAATTACTCCCAAACTACCAACACCCAGGTATCATCCTACTTTTCTTTCAGGAAACCAAATTTATGCTGAAATCTCAATTTCCTTTTCCAAAAGCAAGAATGTAACCCACCCCACCATTATTTTGACATTGTTTCTGTAAGTACTGACTCTGACTAATATGTAACTTGGAAATAAACAGCATGTTTTTAATAAGAAACCTAGGAACTAACTTCAAAAGATACAGACTCCAGCTTTCAGGCATCCCAGCTCAGGGAGATCTGCTGACTTTCAACCTTAAAAACAGGGTGACACACTTGACCACACATCACTTAAACAGTTTCAAGGTCCTTTTCACAACAGGAAAAGGTCTTCAGTAGAGTACTTTTCAACCTCCTCCCCTTGAGATTTCTTCATTGTTTTCCCTCTCCCTCCTTATAAAACTCTGCCTGCCCTGAGATGTTAAGATGGTCTTTGGACAAGAGTCCCCCATCTTCTCAGGCTGCCAGCTCTTGAATAAACTATTTCCTTTCACCAGCAGTTGCCTCTGAGTTCTGGCTGTCAAAGCAGCAAGCAGCTGAATCTGGGTTCAGTACTAAGAAGAGAAAGATACCAGAGAAGAAAATAAAGGAATTCTGAGAGACAAATAGAAAATGATGTCCAGGAGAAAAGCAAGAGAGCCGCTCTCGAGTTTAGACCTGCTGAAAAATAGAGAAGGAGGATTAAAGGCAATCAAAGGATGAAATGGAAGCAACAGTGCTCTGCTTTGTTAGCTGCACTCCCCTGCACATGCTGAAGCCAACTGATCAGACATCACGGTCCAACAACCATGGTGAAGGTCCTCAGCAGTTACGTGGTCAACAGAGTATTTTCAAAAGATCTACTGAAGTGTGATTAAACACAGGAAACTATATTACTGGTTGTACATAAGTGAAAAATACCGAGAACTTTTCATGGCTCCAAACTTTTGTTTTTCCCCTCATAAACATCTATTAGTCTTATCATTGAAAGTACATCCAAATAAATAATTGTCAATTACTCTGATGTCTTGGCCTTCCAGTTGTTATGAGCAGGATCATATATTCTCTTCACAGGGATGTAAATCATAAAAATAATTATATCTTCATCAACTAATGATAAAAGGAATTTACTAAATCCATTTTCGTTTATGGCTTAATGGCAAAATTAAAACAAGAGGTCCTGCATTCTACGAACGTTCAGTATAAATAGAAAGTGCTGATTCAAAACAAAATGAAAGAAATACTTTTTTAATCCTCACCCAAGGATATTTTTTCATTGCTTTTAGAAAAAGAGGAAAGGAGAAAGATAGGTGTGAAACAAAAACATCAATTGGTTGCCTCTTGTCCACACCAGGACTGGGGATTGTACAGACCACTACCAGGGATCAGACAGACCTACAAGCTACGTATGGGCCCTGGTCAGGACTCAAACTCACAAACCTTCAGCTATGGGATGATGCTCCAACCAACTGAACCATACTGGCCTGGGGCAAAAAAATACTTTTAACAAAATGTGTAGACGAGGTAGAAAGTTGACAGTGTAAAAAGAGAGTCAATAAACTCAGAGAAATCATGGACAATGGAGAGGAAATAACTGTTTAAAATTTCATCAATTCTGTTCAAACATATTTTAAATATGCCATGGAAAAGCATATCTTTTTAAGAAACACTTTTAAAAGACCTCCAACTGCTGACTTTTATATCATTCCTGTTTTAAAAATTGGTTGAAGCTTAAGCATCAGTTACATGACTAGTTAACATAGTCATGTAACTGGATAGCTTTTCAAAGCACCATCATCAATTATGTTTTCTTCATCTTTACTCCTTTTCATCAGCAAGTTAAAGTTTTAAATACACTGGGGGGTAGGGGCTTGTAGCAAGTTATCAGTGGAGACAAGAGTGGGCACAGGATGCTCTGACTATGGTAGAGCACTGCAGTTAATGGACCCAGATAAGGCTGGGAGAAGTTAGTCCCAGACATGAAAGAAAATTGATCATCAAGCACTAGAAGAATTCCAAGATAAAATGAGATCACAATTGCTAACAATTGAAGTTTGGCAGCATTTACTTAAAATTTGTGTCCGTTTTACAAACTTTTTATTTACTTATTTATTATTTTAAGAGGGAGGGGAAGGGAGAAAGGCCAAGAGGGAGAGAGACATCAATGTATGGTTGCCTTTCACCTGCCTCCAGTTATGGACCTGGGTGGAGACCTGGCTTGCAACCTGGTTATGTGCTCTGACTCAGAATCAAACCAGTGACCTTTGGTAATTATACAAACTTTTTAAAGAGAGCTTATTGAGCAGTGATTACAGATGAATTTTTCTAGAGTTAAATTCTGCAAAAAAATGGAATGTTATTCCTATTCTTCCATTTACATGCCAGGCAAATGCAGAGGCAACTTGCTTAGTCACAGCTCAGGGCATAACCTTTTATTTGGAGAAAAAAATACATAGGACACAGAAGCAGAGTCTAAGAAGAAATCATCTGACATTACAGACCCAACCCTGATTTCCAAACACATGAGGGTCTGCCAAACTTTACAAAGCTGGATCGACAATTTTAACCTGAAACATAACTTAACATAATAAGTTTATATAAATCATTTTTATATTAAAAATAAGTGCACAAGAGGGCAGTGTAGAATCCTTATTCAAAAACAAAATACTGTTATTGTCAGGGAGCAGTTTGAAAATCATGAGTAGAATAGGAAAAGAGTAAGTTTTGGAGCAGGACAAGGATTCGAATACTGACTCATATTTAACAGCCATGTGTTTTTTCAGGCAAGTTACTGCACACTTTAAACTAGGTTACTTACTTCAAATAAACATATCCAACACCTACTTTACAGGCTTATTGTGATGAATTGAAATAACAAATAAAAACTGCTTAGTACAAAGCCTGAAAACATATGAAACACCTTTAGTACACTTCTCCTTTTTTCTTTTTTTAAAATAGATTTTTATTTATTTTTAAAGAAAGGGGAAGGGAGAGAGGCAGAGAGGGTGAGAGACATCAATGTATGTTGCCTTTCACCTGTCTTCAGTTACGGACCTGGCTGGAGACCTGGCTTACAACCTGGTTATTCCCTGGTCAGGAATCAAACCAGTGACTTTTGGTTCGGTTCGCAGGCCAGTGCCTACCCACTGAGCCACCAGCCAGGGCTCTCCTTTTTTCTTAAAGAACTAATAATACCATATTTAAGCAACATTCTATTTAAATTTGCACTTGCCACCACATAATAAAATTCATTATTAAATGCAATTAATGTTAAGTTCATCATCTCTAGAACATATAACTTAGTACTGGAAGTAAAACAGCTTTGTAAACAACCAAGTTTAGTACTTGTTCTAAAATAGCTGCTAAGAATAGGATAATTTTCATCACTGTCTTTAAAATACAGAAGATAAAAGAGGAAGAGAAAATGAATCCTTGCAGTGGCTTTTTCTTAGGAGAATATTATATCTGTTAATAAATATAAATACAAAAAGGGGATGGATGTAATACAACAACAATAAAGTTTTAAAATAAATAAATAAATAAATAAATAAATAAATAAAAATAGCTTTTAACCCCTGGCTGGTGTGGCTCAGTGGACTGGTGCCAGCCTGTGAACCCAAGGAAAGCTGGTTTGATTCCTAGTCAGGGCATATAACCAGGTTGCAAGCCAGGTCTCCAGCCAGGTCCCCCACTGAAGACAAGTGAAAAGCAACCGTATGTTGATGTTTCTCTCCCTTTCTTCCTCCCTTCCTGCCCTCCCTCCTTCTCTCTAAAAACAATAACTCTTTAAAAATACATATTTTTTGTTATGGTGTGAAGTTGATTGTTTGTAAGAAATAATTTCAATGTACAGTCACTGTAAGTTATACCAAACATGGTAATTCGGAAAAAATAATTTGAAATCTCAGAATTGTAGTAATCTGTTATAACACAGCAAAATGAGATAAACCTAGAGTATTTAGGAAGTTAACAAAACAGCTTTCAGTTTCTTTACAAATAAAATGGTTCCTACCAATAATAAGCTAAGAAAATGTATCAAATTATGAATATTTTGGGTGCAAATAAAACATATATGTTCCACTATTCAGAAATTAAGACAAAAACTTTCCTGGAAATAAAAAATTACCATAGAACACTGCAGTAATAATTGTTTGCAGGAAGGATCTACCAATGAAAGCTAAAACTAATAGGTGAAAGTTTGAAAAGAAACAGGATTATTTGGACAGACTGAAAGCATCTCCTCCAAGAACTTATTAATTGCAAAAAGAAAATCACCAACTTCACAAAAGAGAAATCCAGCAGATGCCACCTTAGCCATGTGATCAAGAACGTCACCAGTACGGAGACATACATATCTATATCATATACTCTCTGATGTGATGCACTGGGAAGAGCACATCACTTCTGTGGTAGTCTTTGGAAAATGCATAACCTCAAATCTAACCATTAGAATATATCAGACAAACCTAAATTTACAGACTGCATTAGGTATCCTTAAGACCACCCCCATGCTCCATCATTTCACTGGGAGGATTCACAGGATTCACAGGATACTCATGGTTACGGTATATTCTAGCAAAAGTATACAGAGTAAAATCAGCAAAGGGAAGAGACCCATGGAGCAAAGTTCAGAGGAAACCAGGCACAAGCTGAGTGAATGGTATATGGGACCTCAGCATTATGTTTGCAAATTTTCTGTAAGTATAAAATTGTTTCAAACTAAAACATTAAAAATATTTTGCTAATTTAGAATCTGAATTTCACAGATTTAAAAGAATATTTTGCTATGGAAATTCTCAAACATATTCAAAGGTAACAAAAAAACGAAATACAGACCATGAATTGTCATGCAAAGCCTGCAACAGACATCAACTCATGGTGAATCTTGCTTCATTTATATCCCAACATACTCACACCTCCAAGTTGTTTTAAAGAAAATCTCAGATATAATACCATATTATTCATATATATTTCAATATGTACTTCTACAGCATTCTTGTTTTTTAAACATAATTACAATATCTTTATCCCATCTTTTAAAAAAAACTTTATCATTTAATATCTAGTCTGTGTTCAAATGTTTCCTATTGTCTAATTTTTGTTAACGTAAGCAGGTTCCAAAGAAAGCCTCTAAATCTCAGTTGTTTAATAAATCACTGAAGGTTCTTTTTGTTTCTCATTCTCTCCCCTGCCTCTGCCATTTTACTTTTCAAAGAAAACAAGTTGATTATTCCTCTACAGCCTGGAATTTGCATTTTGTATCACCACAGTGCTGTTCTCCATGTTCCTCTATTCCACTATACTTCTTGAAAATGGATAGTTAGACTAGATACTTAAAGAGGTTCATCTAAGTTTACTTACCTATTTTGGCATGACTACTTCACAGTCTTGCACTTCTACCAGTAAGCACATAATGTCTCATTATCTCCCTTTCTGTGATGTCACTGATCACAGTTGCTGATCACTGCCTAGGCCTGAACTACCCACCTAGGAGCCTACCACTAGCCAAATATGACTAGTGAGTACTTAAAAGGTGGCTAAACCAAAATGAGCTGTGCTATAAATATAAAACATACAACAGATTTCAAAAACTTAGTACAAAAAAGAGATATAAACTATGTTGTTAATATTTTAATATTAATGACATGTAAAAATGTCAGTATTTTAATGTATTGAATAAAAATATACTATTGAAATTTATTTCATCTTCTGCTTTTTATTGTGATTAGAAAAATTTATTACATACGTGACTCACATTATATTCCTATTGTACAGTGCTGGCCTAAATACTTTAGGAGTTGCAAAAATGATGACAGTAAATCATTCTCTCTTCATTACTTGGTTGAAAAAATCTTTAAGGAAGAGAAACCTATTGCTTACTATTTGCTTACCTAAGGTATATTCAGTATAGAAAAGGCAGAAGAAAAGGCTTGATTCTTTCCCTTTATTAGTTTTCAAAATAATCACTTGGTCTCCTTACATTCACTAAATAGAACCGTGTGCCAATTATTATCTGTTAACTGTGCCAGTTATCAATTTACTGCCTCCTCCCTGCAAATGTACCATGCTTGCCCTGCTTTGTGATACAGAATCAGGACCCTGAAACATTTCCCCTTTGCCAGCTGGTGAAATGGCAGGCTTTGTCAATACAGAGCATCGAAGGGACACGACAAGGCCACAGCATAGATCAAAGTCAGCTGAGTATTGTGTAGGAAACGATCATCTCAGTAGCTCAACCAGACCAGCTGTAGCCTACTGACATTCTCTGGCCAGCTTCTCCACCACCAGGAAGAGGCCTCCAACAACAGACTGGCTCTGGTTTTCCAGCATTCTGTTGCAAATTTCTTCATCACCTTCCTGCTTCCTCTGGTCCAGCTATCCCCTAACCCAGTTTTTAGACTGCAGCCAGTCCTAAAACACAAAGGCTCTTGATGGAAAAGAAGGCAAGGTCCCTGTTAAGAAAAGACCCTTCAGTGTTGCTACTAGAAATTTTCTACCCAAGCTTCCCCCAGAAGAGCCTGTTACTTTCTCACACAGCAACTGTGCATAAAGAAAAAGAAATATCCAGATCTTTCTGAGAATACTACATACCGACTCTGGGGACGTGATGCTAATTCTTGGAGACACAAGACACAACTATTGCCCACAAGTCAGGGAGGAGGACTTAACGAGGTCAAGTGATAGGTGAACTCTTTGCACAAGTTTGACTCTGTGAATATTGCAAAAGCACTGCAAGTATTACTTGCGAGGTTACAAATAAATTATTTGTGAGGAAGTGAATTTGCAACTGCAGAATCTCAAATAATAAGAGTCAACTGTGTAGAGTCAATCATAAAAATTGAGAGCAGAAAGTAAAGGATGGAAGAGGTGCTTGACAGAGGCAAGGTCAGAATCTAATTAATAAAGGTCACACAAACACCCCCCCACCCCCAACCAAAATGGAACTTCACAGGGAATGAAGAGTATCAGTATAGCTTAACTGACTTATTTGTGGCAAATTATAGCCTTATTAAGTTATCATTGCCATGGTACCCTTCATTATGTAGTTAGTCTTACTTTTCACCATTCCCCTTTCTTTGTATACTAGAAGGGCTACTGTCCTCTCTGATCAAATAGGAAAATACAGGACTTTCTTACCCAGTAACCTGTTACATATAGCCAGCAGATTAAAGAACTCCATATCTTTCTAGAAACCTATATTCTTAGGGAGTGGGTAGGAGATAGGAAAGAAAATATGTCAGGAGAGAAAGGGGTGAATGTAGTGGTGAGCACTTTTCCTTTTCCTCCGAGATCTGCAGTTTCATGTGTATCCAGGAAGGCAAAATTTTGTGATAAGAAAAACCACTTTAGCATACTGTTTATAGAGTAGGTGGCCCAGCAGATAGTTCAGGAATTGGCTTCCCATGAATCTTTGGCTTGACCTTGTCAAAGTTAAGATAGAGGGTGACAACTAATAAACATAAGTATAGGTTCTAGTACCAGGTTCAAAATACTGTATTATTTTTAAAAATTAGCAGTTAAACATCAAAACTGAATGATGAGCTCTCTTTTCTAATATATTTTAATTGACCACATAAAGAAAAATGGAACTATCCAAGTCCATAAGATGGACGGAAAAAAGAGAAAGAATCATTTTGATGGATTAATGTCTGATTAACTGGTACCCAAAGTGATAGGTAATTATAATTCATTTAAAGAGTAAATTTAGTAAAGTAAAAAAAAAATCAGGTGTTTGTGATTTTCTAAGAAAAGACCCTGCAGGAGGATTAGGTTTCTAAGGCTTCTATAACACAATACTTGCCACAAACAGGGTGGCCTAAAACAATGGACATTTATGTTTCACAGTTCTGAAGTCTGAAATCAAGATGTTGACAGGGTCATGCTCCCTCTGAACATGTATAGAGAATCCTTTCTTGCTCATTCTGAGCTTCTGGTGGTTTGCTGGCAATCCTTGGTCTTCCTTGGCTTACAGGTGCATCACTCCAATCTTTGCCTCCATCATCCATAGCACTCTCCTCATGAATCTCTGGGTCTCTTTTCTTCTTACTCTTACCTCCTTTTATGACACCAGTCATTTTGGACTAAGGGCAAGTATGCTAGTCTGAACTAAGACTGGACACAAGGAACAGACTGACAGCTATCAGTGGGGAGGGGGGCAAAGGGGACTGAATAGAAGAGGGTGAAAGGATCAGCCAAAGAACAAATCTGCATAACCCACAGACACAGACAATAGTGTGGTGATGGCCAGAGGGGGAAAGGGGGTGCTGGGTATAGGTGGGCAAAGTGGGTAAATAGGAATATCTATAGTAGTGTCCACAATAAAAATAAAGGAAAATATCATGTATATGGAACAGAGGAGTGCCAATAGATTTAAATAGTATGTAGGAAGTAAAACTGTCAGAATTTCATTGAATAACCAGGTAAAGAAAGCAAAGATGATTTAGGAGATTACTGGCTTGTTGAATTATTTTGGTAACTCCTATCTACTAGTCAGAGTTATTTTCTAAAACACAGATAATATCAATTCTTTTTTTATAGTCTTCACTAACTCAACAAGGTTAGTCCTAATTATTTACTCTTGCTCCACTCTTGGTACTCTTTACTCTTGGTTTCTCACAGTCTGGTCCTGACCTACTTTATTCAAGCAGCCAGTTCCATAAATTCTATTTATTCAATAAATATTCCACATGATAGAAAAATAGAAAGAACAAATAAATAAATGAACAAGTAAATATCCCATGTGATTTCATAACTGTGTCAGACTATATTTTGAATGCCATACCATCAAATAAACCATCTTCTTTGTAAGCTTCTTTATGCTATTACTGATAATTAAAATATTTTTATATGTACAAAGATTGCCTGGGCTCTTGGAGTACTTTATTCACACTGGTAGTACAACATTTGACACACTGGTGTCTATATGTCTCTCCACTCAAGCTACTCACATCTTCAGAGTAGTGTTTATCTACCTTTTTATTTCCAGTACCTACCATCATAGTTTTCACATAATGGATTTCAATAAATGCTTACTGAATAGTTATATTAATATTAATCAGTTATAACTCACACTGCTATTACTATACTGAAAATCTAAAAGTAAATGAAAGTGGGATAGTGATTGTTTTTATAAATTAGATTCTGAAAAAGATGAATAAAGGTCTTTGTTTCTTAGTAATGAATTCATGTAATTTACAGTTAATTTATTCTAAAATCCCTTGAGATTATGTAATATGGCCTATACTTTCTAAAATAAACCCATATTTAAATGCCCAAGTAATTCTTAAATCTAAATAACACATTATCCAGCTGTACTTATAAAAATTACAACATTACCCTGAAGAGGAAAATTTGATGTCTGAGGAAATTGTGTAATTGTATAACGGTGTAAAAATATCCTTGATATTTACATGTTTACATATATATAATTTAGGTGGTTCAACTTTCAAATAATTAAATGAAAACAAAATGTATTTTTTAAAAAGGCTACATAATCTGGACTTCATTAGATGACTAAAAATGTGCCTGATACCGCCAATGGCTTGTTTATCAGTATAAACATGAAGTGATCTTTGGGGCTGTAGATAAAGAAAACTTCCAATTTATAGAAGTTTCTAATTAAAAGCATATAAGATGGTACTTTATTATAAATACAACAGTCAAATCTGTAGTGCTTACATTGGATGATGCTGGTATAGCATATTAGTATTTTGAAAATCTAAAGCTTAAATTGCTATTACACAGTGATACACATTTCCTACAATTAAGTATAATTTTTTAAAACAAAGGCCATAAATAACAGGTGCCAATATAATAAAATTAGATTTTAATATCAACTACTAGCACCACCACTCTATGTAGCTTTACAAAAAATCTTGGCTCACAATCATTCCTACTATCCCATTATTCAATGCGTGGAAGTCCAGTTTGCTAAGATAGTTTTCTGATGTACACAAAGAATAAAATCAGCTCCTTCTAAACCCTTCCCCCATATTCTCTCCCCTGAGATTCAAAGCTTAATATGAGTTCCATTTTCTAGAGATAAAAGGACTGCATTAACAATGATGTGCCCTAGCTTTCTTTTAACAATAAATTACCATATTTATATTTTGAAGCTGTCATATGCTAGAGGATATTAAATATCCTCTTGTCATAATTAACTCTTTAAACCAAATAAAATGGCTTGGTTCCAAACAGACTGTGAAAGTTAAAAAAGATCTAATTTTATTAGTAATTATTTTACAATCATTTTAATTACCAGAGCTATTTAACTTATTCCATAATTGATTTTAACTGAGAAATGCAGTGGCTCAAATCTTTCCTTCTTTTACCCTTAAGATATAAACAAGAATTTGAATATGCAGTGTTTAGCAATAAATACGTAGTAACTTCCTAAGTACCCCAGGCCAAATACCTAATACAACAAACTGTAACAAATTGTTAATTTTTAAAATTGCATGCATAATTATATCAGGTATAAGCCACTGAACTACAACATAAGGGTTTCATTTACTAAGACTTAGTAGTATTTTCATTTTAAACACAATTGTTTCTGCAGTACACTAATGTAATATAATGCTACCTAAAATAACTCTCCTTTATGTATACAATAAAAACTTAGAAATATATTTTTAGGGATAAGTGGAAATTCTCTATTCTTAAAGGACAATTCACAGATTTCTGATGATCTAAAGACCTTATAAAGATTCTAAAAGCAAAAGAAAAAAAGAATGTTTCATACTGTCTATAGAAAAGTTTCTTTAAAAATACATAGAAATAATAGCATTAGCATTTCAAATTAATTTTTAGCACTCTCCTTTTCTGCCATGGAAGGATACAATGAGAAGTGAGCAACCCAGAAGAGAGCCCTTTACCAGAACCCCGCCACGCTGGCACCCTGATCTCCAGACTTCAGGAAATAAGCATATGTTATTTAAGCCATCCAATCAATCTATGGTATTTTGTTATAGAAGCCCAAGTAAACTTCTGGGGGTAAAGAAAGGAAGGAAGGGTGTTTAGGAACATTTTTGTGATCAAAACTTATAAAATAAGAAATTAAATATAGAAAAAAAAAAATAACGATAGTTTAAAAAAACAAAAAACACCATGAGAAGGACTACTTGAAAACTTTAAAAATTAAGGATTCTAGGAAGGCAACGATTTCAACATGTCTGCCTCTCTTCGGATTGAACTCCAAATTAGCCAATGTCTTCTGGATAAAAGTGAGGTGTGGAATTTGAGGGCTCTCCAGAAAGAGAAATGATTTGTGACTCCACAGTCTGCAAATAGCCCCAAAAGGAAGACTGAAAATGAGCAAATCCTGGGATGCACACATGCCACAGAAATCTGAGAAAATCCAAGTGATAAGGACCAGTGGCCACAGGCGAGGTGCCTGACCTTCCCAGCCTGCTAGGAGTGATGGCTGGAAATGTCTGAGGCCTGAGATGGGAGAATGGACAGACTAAGAGACAAAAGGAGGATTCCCCAGTTATTTACCACAGGAAACTGGAAACATCTACCTACCTGATGCACTGGAATAAAGAACACATATTTTGTCCTTCTTGTATGAGCTGCCACCATTTACAGCACTCCAACAACCAGCCTTGATCCTCAATGGGCCAATAAAGAAAAATAAAAGTAAAGTAATCCATAAAGGAGAGGGAAAAAGTCCAACTGACTTTAGTTTTCCCATCTTTAACACTGGAGTCAGAAGGTAATTAAAAAAAAGAAAACAACTGCACCTCAAGAATTCTACACTCAGGTAAGACATAGTAGCCTGTCAGGAAAAATATTTGCAGATATACAAGGATTCACAGTAATAACCTATGTGGTTCCATCTGAGAAAAATATTCAAGAAATGACTATCAAAAGAACAAATGACTCTGAACGAAAAAGTGAAAATGAAGGAAAAGAAAAATATGAATCTTGCAATATATAAATGTGATAAATTTAAATTAGATAATGACAGACTAACTGGAAATGTACAATATAAGATTCCCTCAAAATATTCTTAAAATAAAAGAAACATGCATGGTTGTAAGAAAAATCTACACCCATAGCAGTGTAAAAAACAAACATTAAAAACAGACTTGTTTAAGGTTCTCTCCACCTACCCCTCAAGACAGTCTATAGTTAAATACTGTGCTCTTAAATACTGTGCTCTTAAATCTCTCCTCACTACCTTCAATGTGATTCAAAGTAGGAATTTAACTAATATTTAAGCCATACAATATTCCCCAGAAATATCTATCTACCAGGTAACAAGCTTCTCAAACATAAACTCAGAGAAATTGCAAGTAAGGAAAAAATACATTAGCACAAATGATAAAATAAAATGTCCTCATTGTAATAATAATTTTAAATGAGTAAGTATAAAAGCTAAACTCCAAAGAACCAAATGATGAAACAAAAGTGGTATCAATTTCTCTTTAGTAAATTAAAAAATGAAAGTAATTTGACTCCAGTGAGGTCATAAGCAGATGTTTCAAAACCACATGTTCCTTTTCTCCTAGTAGTTACTCAGAGGTGCTTTGACTATGGTATTTGTTTTTGGTAGAAGGCCTGGTAACAATTTTCTGCAGAAAGTAGGGAGGATAAAATGAAAGAGTTATCAGGAATTATTAACCTAATAGGTAGCCAGGTAGAGGAACTGAGAAGTCAGCTGCAGCTTTTCCCTTTTTTCTCCCCACCCACACTGGAAATAAAACATAATCAAGAATTTTATATAATAACCATTCAAAGGACTAAAAGCCCCAAGAAACATTTATCTTAAAATACGTTTGGAAAATGAGAATATTTTCAAATAAGATAACCACAGCAATTGCTATGAGCCCTTTGCTAAATGGTGAAAATAGCCACAGTTATACCCCCCAAAGTATGATCAGCTTATATGCCAAGCAGTTTGGCCATTAAGTGTAGTACATAATAATATTGGTTACACTAGTGTTTTATCTTTAGTTTTACTTATTTAAAATAATTTTAAATAAAATGTGAATAAAAGAGTTAAGCATTTCATTCCAAAATAGAGGCAGAGAGAGAGAAAAAAAAGAAAAAGGCTCTGCTCAGCGAAGAAATAAGACTTTTTCCCCATATAGTTTATTACCTATATTCTTGCTGACTCAATCTTTTCTTATACAAGAGTATTTTTTTCAACACTCTAAATACTTTACCACTATAATTTCTTTCTTATAAATAATGACACCAGTTCAAATAAGCATGAGCAATAGAATTTACCATTTTAACTTTTAAATAAACCTGAGCAAAAGAAAAAAACATTTTAGTCAGCAGAGTAAGAGGACTTCTTCATATATTTTCGCTAGGAGGTAAAGTCATATCTAGTCAATTGTACTTATTTCATCTCATGCTTGCCATCAAGCTAGCATTTCTCAACTTCAAGTGCATAGACCTGAGCCCCTTAATAAAAGGAAGAGGTCCCCTTGAAGAAGGAGCTTGCAACACTACCACAAGTATAAGCAAGTATACTACAGCATACCTCCGCTGCTGGCAAACTACAGCCCACAGGCCATATCAGACCTGACACGTGTTTCTGTAAGTAAAGTGTTACTGGAATACTGTCACACTCATTCATTTACATACTGTCCATATCCACTTTTGCACTACAATGGCAGAGTTGACTAGCTGAGACAAAGACTGTACAGCTAGCAAACCCTACAATTATTACTCTCTGGCCTTTTATGGCCAGAAATGTGGAGACCCTTGCTAGAAATTTCCCTCCGGTTGTCCTTTAAAGGACTATCAGCATCTGCTAGGGTGCTGCTGCACTGGAAAAAAAGAATACTCAGACCAAACAGAGATTATCAGAGACCCACCTGAAAGAGACACTAATTGCCAGGAACCCAAAATGCCCTCATGGTCTGTCGGTTAAAAAGATAGTTCTGGGTAATTAGGTGATAAATGGATTTCTGGCTCAAGTTTAAAATTATGTGGGACAGTATGTTCATGGATATAACCTGTTGTTACATTCCAGTTCCTGAAGGAATAATTAGAAGAGAAATACTTAGCACCTGGGAAAAATGTCCACCTTAGCTCTCTGATCAGTGGAGTAAGCATCATTTTGCAAGGAAAAGCCAAACGAAAGCTTTTTGCTTGCTTTCCCTGCCAGGGAGGTAAAGCAAAAGTAGTATCCCCATCTCCAAGACAGGTACAGAGTTTAGTGCCACCGACAAAGACTTAAATAGTTACCAAACTGATAATATCAATCACATATCCATTTAATTTAGCTGGTTAACCTACACAGAAGGTAGGTGATCATGAAGAATGGTTATAAGTTATCACAAATTTGATCAGGTTGTGACACTAATTACAGCTACTGTTCCAGGTATGCTACCTTCAATGGACACATCAACAGTCTCAGAACTCTTACATACAGCTACAACATGGCAGATGCTTTTGTCTATACCAACCCGAGGTCCTATTGGAAAGATAGGTCCTATTGGAAAGATATTTGCCTTTGCCTGGCATGATTAATAATATACCTCATAGCCATATACCTGCACCAAATTACAATTTCAATGTCAACCCTCCCACTCTCTGCCGCAGTATAATCCAGAGACTGTGGTCATTTTTTCTTAATAGTTAATATGTATTTAGTTTTATGATATAATATGCATTGGTCTAAATGTTTTTATGCATTATCTCATTAAATTTCCACAAGAGGTGGGCATTTCTATTACCCATATTATACAGTTGTAGAAATAAGCAAAACAGAGATTAAGTAACCTAACTAAAGAGTAGCAGAGCTAGAGCTAAAATCCTAACTGTAAAATTCCAGAGCCCTTTTGTTTAATAAGATCCACTACATTAGTCTGGTGAACAAAAGAGCTATTTTGTTTGCACATTTATCCATTTGTCAATTGGTGGATATTTGGGTTGTTTTCAATTCTGGCTATTATGAGGAACATTGCTAAGAAGAATCATGTATACATTTTTCTGTGGATGCATGTTTTTGTTTCTCTTGGGTTCATACCTGAGAGTAAGTAGGGTTGCTCAAGCATATGGTAAGCCTATCTTTAACAATCTGAAGAAGTGGCAGTGTGGCTAACAGCTCCAGTTTCTCCATACCCTTATCACCGCTTGTTATTATCTATCATTTTAATTTTTTCAGAGACAATGATCATTTTGATATTACACAGACCAAAACACTGATCCAAAATACTGATGACTTTGGACTCAGGCTTATTGGAAGTGATGAAGAGGAAGTATAAAGTTCTTTGATGCCTTAGTAAGACAAATATTAAAACAGAAGCTGAGAAATAAAATCCACACAACTTAAGGGGCCCATTACTGAAGTGAGGTTTCTTGGAGTCCAATGGCCTAAGACCTGTAAGATAACTTCTCCCAAGGTGAAAGATCAGTTACTATATTTGCACTATTTGCTGCTTAAAAAGAGGAGAAAGAGGTATAATGCCTGACAAGCATTTATAAGTTAGAGAACACTCTGTAACAAGTCCAAGCTATTGCATAAGCTTGTCTACACTTGAGCCTTGTAACCCAGGCTATCAGAATATCCATTATGTGGATATCAATTATGTGGAGCTTCGGGCAAGCCCCAACAAGAGAATCTTATCACAAATCTTGAGGAATTTAGAGGAAAACCATGCTATTTCCCAAAAATCGTTATTCTTTTGAGAAACAGATCCCAACCTGCTTGCTGTAGGGCCTTGAAAAAGACTGAAGGCCTGATCATAGGAAGCAAGTAATGACATGATGACCTAAGTTGCTCATAATGAAATGGGTGTTATTTGAACCACTAAGCCATTGTAGGAACAAACTACCAGTAATTAGAAATGTTACATAAGATATTGGGATTGAGCAGGTCTAGAAAACATAGGCAAAGTTATGGCTTTCTTTCCTGGGGCATTGCCTTCTTTTCTTCAATTCATTATCTCAATTCAACAACATGGAGGAATTTGTTATAACCAGATGAATGAGGAGAAAAAACTTAAACATAGCTTAAAGTTAGTTCCACGATGCCCTGAAACAGAAAATAGACTGCTACACAATAATAGCCTGAAGACATCAGTGATGGGGAATTCTCCCAATTAGCCAACCTTTGACAAATACAGTCTGGATTGAGAGATACCAGAAGTGCAAATCCAGACTAATGGCCCACAGTTGAGAGGATATGTAAAGCACAGGACTAGATTAGTGACAATAAGGTCTGGGGAAGGTATAGAGAGGAAAGTCTCAGAATGTGCACAGATGTAGAAGAAATATGCACACATCACAGAGAAGGCTCTCAATAATTGGGTGGCCAAAATGAATCACTCTGAATGTCAATTCATTTATTTCCCCAGCCATCACAAAGTATACTCAGTAAGCCCTTGTGAAAGAGGGCCATAGTGACAGGCATGAGTGGTTCCAACTACACGGACTTTCCCTCACCAGAGTTGATCTGGCTACAGCTACCACTAAGTACTCAACCTGCCAATAGTTGAGACCAACATTGAGGTCCATGATATAGCCTCATTCTCCAGAAGAATTAGCCAGCCACTGACCCATACAGTAAGAATCATTAAGGCTAGTTTGATAGCAATGCTACATGACTGGGTTCTAGGTACTTTTGTTACAGCGCCTTTGCCACAAGTATTTTTGCCACAAACATTTTCACTGTGTAACTAATTGGCCATAAGGCGATTTTGCTCTTAAAAAAAAGACAAAATAACTGGTTGACAGTTTGATGGCTTTTTGAGGGTCTATTTAGTTTCATTTTTTCACTAACAAATCAAGTGCCTTCAGCAGACTTAAAATGTACTTAAGCTAGTGGTCAGTTTGGTTTCATTTCTCCATTGATGAAGCAGTCAATTTAAATAGTTAAATAGTGGTGGTCTTAAAATTGTTAGCATTTTTCCAAATGATGGTAACTTTCTCCCCAAGAGTTAGTTGATTTTTTATTTCAAAAAACACTACATTGGGAGAACAAAGAGAGGCACCCAGAGGCCTCTTTGAGGGTGCAGTGTTGAAGCCACATTTCCTACAGAACGAAGACAAGTGCTTAGGTACAATCCACGAAATAAAATTATTTGCACAGTACTGCAATGAATCTATAATCATTTTAAATGTCTTCAAATACTTTTTATTCTGATATAAACTTTTACATTTTGTTATTAATTGTTAATGTCCCTTTTTTATATATGATTTTACCTTATTGTGGCAATATTATTTCATGGCCAATTAGTTATATAGCAAAAATGCTAGTGATAACACCAGGTAAGGTTAATAAAACGGACTTCTTTCATCATGGAGAGAGCAGCAATTTATCCTTGTGAGAGAGCGAACAGAAGCAGAAGCCTCCGAATTTGGGGGGGTGGGACTCAATGGAGCATAGCCATTTTCCTCCACGTGCCAGGGAGAAGGGAGGGACTTTGACTGTAGAATGGTGATGAAAAGCTTATGGCGCTGCTCAAGATTCTGCTAGTGGCTCAGACTGGTCACCATACCCACTGCATCAAAGGCTACGGTCAGGGATTTAAAAATAAGGAAGCAGCCATTAAAGGGGGAGAGCCACTCGGTCTGGAAGAGAGCAGCACCCCATCAGCCGGCTATGGGGTCAGGTGTGGAAGAAGGTGTCATGTGGTCATGTGGTCAAACAAAAAAGGTGTCATTAAAAGGTGAAAAACACCATGGTGTGGGCAAAACCTCCCCAATCAACTACGGATGAATGGAAGCTGCCAGGAAAGCTGAATTATGTCTGGAAAATAAGAAGCCAAAGATTTCTATTTCCCTAGAAAAGATAGTGCCTCTGACTTTCCTGTTCTGAAACTGGCCTGATTAGGCAGGACTAAGCGTTTTACAGTGTTTTAAAGGAAGCAAGACTTAACGGCAGAATTCCGCCATTAATATAAATCTATATAACCTTTAAATAAACAATTCCTTTCCTTTTCGCTAAACTCTGGAATTAAGAGTTGTGCTTTTGGCAGCGGGCAGTCCAGCCCCTCATAACTGAACAGCCTGGGGGTTTTGTTTCATCCTCACTGAATCACATAATTATTTCAGATAAAATATTCCTTTTTTTCTCTTCAAAGCTTCTATTAGCATCAACTTCTATGAGCTTAAGGCATGACTTATTCATTATTATGCTTTGCCATAAGATTTACTTCAAAAAACAGCAAGTGGGGCAATGGGCTCATGGTCTTGCATTTCACTGGGCTTACCCCCCACCTAGAAGCAGCTGGCTTAAAAGAACAGTGGAACAGCCAAGTGAAAAGTCAGTTGTAACACCATACCTTAAAAGGATGGTGTTCTTACGGAATGTGGTACATGTTTTAAAATCATAACTAAATATATAGTTTCTCCCTTAGCCACAACATGAGTCAAAGACTCACCCCCCCATTTCAAAATTATTCCTGATTATGTACTCACAGAATTTTTGTTTCCCACTCTGCAGCTCTGGTTTGGAAATTTTGGTTTGCAAATACATATCAAGGGACACAAGAATGTTCCAACGAACTAGAAATTGAAATTGTCAGTTGACCATTTTGTGTTCCTCATGTACTTGAACCAAAAGGCACATCAAGATTACTGGCTGAAGTGACAGATTCCATGACCAAAGAAAAACAATGAGGTAGGACTATGTCACAACCCATGGTATTCTCTGGAGTGCCTCTTAAAACTTCCATGCCCATTAGTAAAAGTAAGTGGAAAACTATATAAACAAAAACAAAAAATAACAACAAAAAAAGGGCAAGACCCTGAGGATCGGATCGATCAGAAATAAGGTTTTGTGTCACCCTACTCAAGCCCAGGCTGAGAAGAGTGAAAAAAGAAAGCTTCAACTATGGTCTCATGGCCAGTGTCAAGACTGCTGATGACAAACTTCACAATATAGTTAATAAGTAATAAATATTCAGATAAACTGTGACTAAATTTGAGAAGTGATTCACATGGCCCAGAGAAATAACATGGTCTCCCAGGAATAGATAAATGAGAGACTTCTGGCCAAGGTGGAGGCATAGGTAGACATGCTTCACCTCCCTCCACAATCATAAGAAGGAATATAACTACCCCAAAACTAAAAACAACCAGAACTACTAGAAAATCGAACTGCAGAGAAATCCAACGAAGATATAAAGAAGTAATGCTCATCCAGACAGATAGGAGGGATGGAGTTGGGGTGGAGAGGATGTTGTGTGGCAGCGGTGGCATCAGCAGCCTCAGCAGGAGCAGCAAGGAGCTGGCTTGCTGGCCAGTAGAAAGTGTAGTCACACATTATAGAAGTCAGGAGGGACACCTGGGGAGCAATCCCAGCCCCAGACCAGACCTTGAAGCTCATGGTTCCAATGCCAGGGAAAATAAAACCTCATTGCTTCTGACTATGAAAACCTGTGGTGACAGGGGCAGAGAAAGAAACTGTCAGTCTTTCAGCAGAATCTGTTTGTTTAGAAGCCTCTACGGTCCTAGAACATCCACAGACCAACCCACCCTGGGAACCACAACAAGGGCAATAGCTAGAGGGGCACCAGTCCCATACAAGAAGCAGAAGTGCCTAGAAAAGGGGCAAGTGCTGAGCAAGCAGCACTGTTTCCTATCAGACCTCTCCCCCACACACAGCACCACACAGGGCAAAATGCATCATCTATACTAACGAATGCCCAAGGCTCCTCCCCTTACAAAGTAAAAGGTACAACAGCTCTACCTAAGACGCAGAGGCAAACACAGGAGCCTACCATATGAAGAGACAGAAAAGTATGGCCCTAAAGAGGGAATAGATCAAGGTTCCAATGGAAGAACTAAACAACCAGGAGACAGCCAACCTAACAGATGCAGAGTTCAAAACACTGATGATAAATATGCTCACAGACTTGGCAGGTACGCTTGAGTATTGCAAATGCATAAAGGAGGAAGTGAAGGCTATGCTAAGTGAAACGAACGAAAATCCACATAAAAACAATGGTGAAGGGAAGGAAGCCGAGATTCAAATCAACGATTTGGAACATAAGGAAAAAATAAACAGTAAACCAATACAGAATGAAGAAACAAGAATTGAAAAAAAATGAGGAGAGAACCACACCAAGACACCTCATAATTAAAATATCAAAAGTTAAAGTGAGAATCTTAAAAGCAGCAAGAGAAGAGAGTTACCTACAAAGGAGTTCCCATAAGACTGTATCAGTTAATTTCTCAAAAGAAACTTTGCAGGCAAGAAGATACTGGCAAGAAGTATTCAAAGTGATGAAAAGCAAGGACCTACACCAAGATTACTCTATCCAGCAAAGTTATCATTTAGAATTGAAGGGCAGATAAAGTGCTTTCCACACGAGGTAAAGCTAAAGGAGTTCATCATCACCAAGCCATTATTATATGAAGTGATAAAGGGACTTAAGAAAAAAGATGAAAACTATGAACATTAAAATGACAACAAACTCACAACTATCAACAGCTGAATCTTAAAAATAAAAACAAAAGTAAACTAAGCAAATAACCAGAATAGGAACTGAATCATAAATATGGGGATCATTGGGAGGGTTAACAGCTGGGAGAGGGAAGGGGGAGAAATGAGGGAAATGGTGCAGGGATTAAGAAGCATAACCAGTAGATACAAAATAGACAGTGAGGTATTAAGAATAACACAGGAGGTACCTGCGTGAAGGGAAACAAGGTTGTGTTAAAAGGACTTAGTGTATAGCGTGCCTTTTTTCACTTTCAGTTTCAGTTGGGAGCCTTTCACAGGGCTCCCAACAGCAAAATGTTGGGACAGAACATTTGGAAGTTCACAACCTCTGTGATCCACAGGAGCCACTATGAGGAAGGTCCAGGGAAGAATTTGCCATTTTCAGCGGAAAACAGGTGGCAGCTACTAGCTATGATGACTTTGTACTTTGGATCTGGATTTGCCACACCTTTCTTTATAGTAAGACACCAGCTGCTTAAAAAAATAAAGATGTTTTGCTTAACCCATGAGACAGATATGAAGAGAAGCATTTTAAGAAGCGCAGTCTCTGAAAAATTGATCAAACTGTTGAACTCAACATACTAGATGTGTTTATAAATAAACTTACAGTATGGATCCTTAATGCCTCTTCTCTGAAATCCAAAAAAAAACTTTTTTTAAATTAAAAAATAATATTGGAAAGGGTGAAGCCAAAGAACTTACATGCATGACACTACAATGTGAAATAAGGTGGGGTGGGATGGCTGAAGGGAAGTGGGTACTGGGCAGAGGGGAGCAAAGAGGGAAAAATTGGGACAACTGTAACAGCACAACCAATAATGTACACTTAAAAAGAAATAGATAATGATTTATGAAACTTTGTAAGAAGCTGACTATGCTAAATATTAACCTATTGTCTCTTGGCCTCAAACACTATGTTCCATTTTGTTATGCTAGAAGCCTTCGAGAATGTGAGGAGGGGACTTACATGGACTAAGACTAAAGGATGAAGAAGAGACATATCCCTTCCTGTTAGCAGCAGAAGTCTTCTACCCTAGGGGTGACAACTGATCCCAGCACCAACAGTTGCTTCCACTGAAGTTTTGTCTGCAGTCCTATGACCAGCTTCATCGGACCTCCTCTGAAAAGCCAACACCTGCAGGCAAGCACCATCCCCTTCCTCAGGAAGCCTGAATACAGAACCACCTTGCCATCCTCCAGGACCTGAGGCAACACCACCCGCTGGCAGCATCTTCTGAGGAGCTCTACAAGGCCTCCTCCAAGCTTCTAAACATTCATAATTCACCCTCATTCCTTTGTTCTGCTAGCCCTTTGTGCAGATGCTTCCTGTTTCAACACTTATTTTGCCTTTTCAGTTCTTTATTAACTGATAACAATTCTTCCTATTAAATTCATTGTTAAAATAATTGCTGCGTTTTCCATTTTTGACTTGATCCAGACTGATATATCTACTCACATTACTTAACTATGTGGGAATGTAAAATCAAACAACAAAGTTGGATGCTAGATCTGAGTTCAATTCCAACCTCTAAGAAAACCATGTATTGCAACAAGCTGGACCCACTTGTAAAAGACACTATTTAGAGACAATGGGATATTAGCAATTTTTCTAGAAGCACACACTGAAGACATGAACATATATATTACAAAAGACTTAAAAATAGACACTGAATATTTTTACCTTTCTTTATTATAAATGATACTTCAATAAAGTCCATACATACACCCTTTTGTATTTGTTTGTATATATAGCCACACACTATTTCTTGTGTGCCTTTTACATACAAGCCACCATGCTAGCTACAAGGAATACAATTATGTAGAAGACAGATAAGATCTCTTTCACAAAACCTGAAGTCTATTTTCTCAGGATTTGTACCACCTTACTAACCATTAGAAGAGTTGTACCAATGTGCACTCCTACCAAACGGCTTAGGAGAGTGCCTATTTACTCACATCCTAATCAAAAGGGACACTGTTGATATTTGCCAATGTGATAGATAAGAAATTAAATTTCATTGCTGCTTTAGAATGTACCTTTTTAAAAGGAGTAAATATCTTTACATTTTCATGAAAAAGTGTGGCTTCTTCATTCACAGCACTTTGTCCCCACTTGATAATATAGGTTGTTTTTAATCTATGACACAACCATACATTCTGCTGAGCTTAAATAACTATACCATCATAATGACAAAAATTATTGAATTCTATGCTGAGTTCCTTACATGAACCATCTTTTTAATACCTCATAAAGTAGTATTTTTTCCATTTAGCCCATCTAGCTTGTAATTGTGAAGTCTGTAAGGGCAGAACCCATATTTACTTGGTGACCTCCTGCAGTTATGTATATATAGAGTATGAACAAGTTCTTCACAACAAATTGATAGGTAAGCACGATTACTGTAGACATTTAATAGATGAGAAAGCTTAGAAAGATGAAGTAGTGGAGCTAGAATTTGGTTCTGCACAATCTTGGCCAACAACCCATGCTCTTAATCGCTATAGTATATATATTGCTAAGATACACAAAGGTTACTTGAGGCCAGGATAAAACAAATGTTAATATTCCTCAAATTTTCAGAAATGACACTAAAAGGAGTGAAAAGAGCAAAGTTTAGATTTTTAATTGCCATCAACAGGGCATTTAACATAATATTTTTCTATCTGTATTAAATTTTAATCTAATTATAATCTGTGCTATAACCACTTTATTATAGCAGCTGAATGACTTAAACCCATACTTTGAGGGTCTAAGATATCATTTTTAAAAAGATTGGTATTTACATTATATCTTTTAAGAATCTCCACTCCATCCTAAGATTTGTAGAAATACTTAGAAGTATAATCAAGAAAAAAAAATTAGCTTGTCTGGTGGCATTTTAATATTTTATTCCCACTTCATTGGTCACATGCTGTGATTCTGATCATGCAGAGCCATGGCTACACTCTTTTTAAACTATTACAGGCATATTTCTTACAATGCTATCTAACATAACCATTAGATATAAACTCAGTGAAAACTGCTATAATAAATAACATTCTTTACATTAAAAAGCTTACTACTCTGGCTAACTGAATAATTCATGTTCTAGTAATAGTTATCATGCTATATTTCATATTAAATACCCTATTTTTGAAAACTGACACTCACGTTACATAAATAAATTATGTATCTACACCAGCATAACTTGCATTTCCTATCACCTTAAATGCTGACATTCTGGTGTATTTTAAA
Organism: Noctilio leporinus; assembly: GCA_004026585.1. Lineage (NCBI taxonomy): Eukaryota > Metazoa > Chordata > Mammalia > Chiroptera > Noctilionidae > Noctilio > Noctilio leporinus. Next base: position 153,896 of record PVIW01003711.1, read on the forward strand.
GATACAGTAGAATAAAAAGTAATTGAAGTTTTTGTAAAAAGACATTAAATAAGTACATTTTTTAAAGAACAAAATATACTTAAAAACATACAAAGAATAAAACCAAAACTAGGATGACAAACTAGTAAACTAATACACATTTTGCTACACTTAATTGCAATGGACAACTGCAAGGAAAAATATTAACATTGTCAATTTTGCTTCTTAGAAAATTGGGCATTCTACATTTAGCTTCATGTAGGTTTTAAGTACTGCTAAGAATTATGATCAGTAAAAAGCAAAAAAAAAATTTTTTTTAACTCAACAAAAATAAAAACACACAGGGTTTACATTCTAACTAAATATTATAAATCTAGTAATAGGCAAAACAGATTTAGTAATGAAGCATTTTAACAAATCTTACTTCATTTGAAGTCTTAGTTCCAAAAAACTCTATTTGTCTGTGTCTTAAAGTAATAAATAAATAAAAGGTGCACACAGACCCATCAGAATCAATCCCTCAGCCTCCACTGTGTTAGAATTAATGTGGTACTCTATCAGGCACTTCCAGAAGACGTATCAATGCTACACTCCACTTATGAGTAGGTTCCACAGTACACTGGCACCCAGAATATCTGTTCATCAGGTACTTTGTCAGGAAAAATAAACTTAAATTTAATGCTTACAAATACTTACCCAAAGGTTTAAAATACAGTTTCAGGCAGTTTCCCAAAACTGTTTTAATAATATTTAATTAGTAATATTTCAATAGTACATTAATATAACTGCTGGACCATTCATAATTAATAAAATATTGGCATTAATATTAATATCAGTATTTACCCAAAGATTAAGTACTCTATTTAAAAAATGATACCTATATGACTTATTAAATTCCCTTTTTTACCTAGAACCCAACACAGTGCACAGTATCCTTTATTTAAAAATGCACAATTGCTTAAGAGACAATCTTCTGGAGTCTCTTATCCTTCATTCCATTAGCTATAAAAAAGCAAATCTGTAGTTTGCCTTTGGCAAGTAACAAGGATTTCATAGTATGTACTGGTAAACTTTTTAATCTCTCTGCCAGTGTCATCTTATTTACTTTAGCTTTATGATTTCCTTCATTAAACATTTCTTATGTTACTATTATGCATTTATTTATGTAAGGTGCAATAAAATTTTATAGAACAAGGTAAAAGAAAACAATGAAATCATTTTTAAAAGAGTAACCAATAAATCAAAACATTAAAACTTAATGAACATAATGAAAAATCTTAAATTCAATTGAAGAATCTAATTGAATTGAATTCTTGATTTTAATTAAAATCAAGCATTAAAATTTTACCCTGATAAAGTACAGAGAAATGTTTACTATTCAAATGCAAACATAATTTCCTTTAAAGTAAAAAAAGGCTTATTTCAAAACATTTAATTATAACAATGGCCATATCTTATTTATAATTCACTTGCTAGGGTTATTTTCAAGTAAAATCTATTTTTACTTTTACAATTTAATGAAGTGCATTTTTTATATTAGAACCAACTTTTAAGACTAAAATTAGTAAAGTTTAATAGATGCTACAAAACATTAGCTGCAATAGGTCAAAGGAGAACTCTGTGAAAATGAGATAGGTACATAGATAGGTGTATAAAAAATACTTTCAAATTCAATATTTGAGTGTTTTTTATTAAGTGTATATAAAATGCCAAGTAAACAATGAAGACATACACAGAATATTTTATTTCATGTTAGAGTGGTGCAGGAATAAAGGTGCATACTTACCCTTCTCCTCCCATTCTTGTTATCTTTAGGCGAAAATCCACAGAATTCAAACTGGGGGGCTTCCATTTCAAAATATCATCACATCGACCAGGCTTATATTTCTAAAGTGAATTAAAATGATAATAGTTATGAACAAAACAAACAAACAAAACAGAACCAGATACATGAATACAATGAATAGACTTTCAGTGGGCAGAGGGGAGCGAGGAGGGAGGAGGTGGGAGGAGGAGGCAAAGAAGGGGAGCAGTTTAGTCAAGGAATAGCATGGAAGAACCATGGACATGGACAACAAGTGGGAATGACTTTGAGTGGGAGTGGGTAGGTGGAGAAGGAGACAGAGGGGAGTAAAAAGAGGATGGATGTAATACAACAAAAATTAAATTAAATTTTAAAAAATGATAATAGTTAATAAAAAGCTAAGAAATCAACATTTGACTTATTAGATATAGTAACAATTACTTTTAATAAAACAAAATTACTATTCTTTTTCTGAATATTATTTTTATTTTCAAATGATGAGTAAAACTAGATACCTACCTTTTCGGGGGGAAAATGAGATGAATGTAATATAACAACAATAAAATTTAAAAAATAGGAAAAAAGTGAAATTTTTTATGCTTTCTAATTTTTCTATGGCTTATAGTGAGTTAGATCATTTTTAAAAACTTAGTGTTTTTTCATGTTTAACTTTATTGTGGGATAATTTATAATAAGTAAAATTAACCAATGAAATTAGCAAAACTAATACAATTATGGTAATCATAATCAAAATAGGATACATAGCATGTCAATTACTCAAAAATTTCCTCCTGATTGACATTTGCAGTTAATTCTGTACCACCAACTTTGTCAGTAGTGACCTAAAATATATGCCTTTTCTATAACTCATAAAAAATTCTTGCATTGCAAGAAATGCTAAAGGGTCTGCTATAAAAATAAGTAAACAAATAAAATGAAGAAACAGAGAAAGCCAAAGGGGAGTACAGACACAAAGGGAGAAAATGGCAATGAATAAGTATCAATCAATAATAACCTTAAATGTAAATGGATTAAATGCACCAATCAAAAGACATAGGGTAGCCGAATGGATAAGACAACATGATCCACATATACGCTGTCTTCAAGAGACCCACCTCAGAACAAAAGATCGACACAGATTGAGAGTGAAGGGATGGACAACTATATATCAAGCAAATGGACATGAAAAAAAAGCTTGAGTAGCAATACTGATTTCAGACAAAATAGATTTTACAATGAAGGCCATAAAAAGGGACAAAGATGGACATTTCATAATACTTAAGGGAACAATCCATCAAGAAGAAATAACTCTGATAAACATATATGCACCCAACATAGGAGCTCCGAAATATATAAGGAAAATCTTGGAAGACTTCAAGAAAGACATAGACAGCAACACACTAACAGTAGGGGATTTTAATACCCCACTATCAACAATGGACAGATCTTCCAAACAAAAAATCCCCAGAGATATTGTGGCATTGAACAACACTCTGGAGGAAATGGACCTAGCTGATGTATACAGAGTCTTTTACCCCAAAGAAGCAAAATACACATTCTTCTCAAATGCACATGGATCATTCTCCAAGATAGACCACATGGTATGTCACAAGACAAGCCTCCACAAATACAGGAAAATGGAAATCATACAAAATATCTTCTCACATCACAATGGCTTGAAACTAGAAACCAAATTCAAGGGAAAAACCCAAAATTTCTCTAACTCATGGAGACTGAATAACATGCTTTTAAGCAATGAAGGGGTCAACAATGAGATCAAGGATGAAATCAAAAAGTTCCTGGAAACAAATGACAATGAACACACAACAGCCCAAAACCTATGGGATACAGCAAAGGCAGTTCTCAGGGGGAAATTGATAGCAATACAGGCCTTCCAAAAAAGGTTACAAGAAGTTTATAAAAACGACCTAACCACAAAGCTGGAAGAACTAGAGGAGCAACAACAAACAAAGCCCAGAGCAAGTAGAAG